>PVIH01022846.1:0-18552 GCA_004025045.1 Sigmodon hispidus | reverse complement strand
ACCAATTGAGTGGCTCATTTTTTCTTTATTTCAAACTCATTTACCAAGGATTGATTTGAGACATTATGGTATGTCACAAGAATGAACAATTAAGACAAGGTTCCTGCCTCAAGTCATTCAGAATCTGAATGTTGCTTTGGTTAATCTGTTCCTCCACAATTTATTAGCACATGGGTAGCAGTTCTTTTATCATCTTGGAGCCTATCTCATGTTTCTTGTTCTTGTTACTTGTTATGTTCCTTGAAAACGGGTCTCCATGTTCTTGAACTCATGAACTCATATTGAATTATCAATGGAATTCCTGGATTCAGTATTGCCATCAATGAATTCCTTGATTCAATGTTACCATTACTGAATTCATGGATTCAGTGTTACCATCCTGGTGGCTTTCTCTCAGGTTGATTTAATGTCTACCTTCTGTCCTTATACAAAATGCCTGACATCTTAGACTAGTGAGGAAGAGACATTCCTTCTCCTGTCTTAGAGATCTGACCATGCCTGTTTAATTGAACTGCTTTGGAACTTTGGCAAGGCAAAACATGGTCAAGACCTTGTGGCAAAGGGAAATCCTTTCAAATCTTGAGGCCAGGAAGCTGAGATAGCAGGATTCTGAGTCCCTAGAGTGGTCCTACACTGTTGTACATCCTTGACCCAGTGTGGCCTGGAGCTGTTAATCAACTCCCCTGTACAAAATTACAACCACCTGCCATTGAGCTATAGGCTTTAAACCACCTTTCATCCTATCAGCTGGCAAAGACATTTAGGATACATGGCATAACTCTTCCTTCATGGTATGCATGATTCTGTTTGAAAATTAAGCTGTTTCTTTTTTATTAAAGTTGACACAGTTCTACAATGTTGTGTATCAAACATACACATGGAGTCCTTTATATTTGATCCTCTAAAATGTGATTACCATATGTAGGAAAGTATAGGCTTCTTCACAGTATAGTATCTAAATGTCATCTCAAACCAATTAATTAGTAATGAATCTATGGTGCTAATGTATTGAAATGGAAAACACTGCTTTGCAAGGACAGCAAAAATGTATAAAATTATTTGTTCCCCTCTCATGATGAAATGTCAGCTCCACTGCATTTTAATTACTCACTATGCAAATGAAACAAGAAATAACTAGTTATGCAGTTGTTTTTAAATAAACCTAACTGCATTTTAAGGATCTGGTAAGAAAAAGCAAAACCAATACTATGTGTATAATGTCTCAATTTTTAATTGATTACATAATGGATTTCACATCAACCAAGCAAAACTACAATTAAAAGTCTTATTTCTCTCATTGTGTGATGATATTGAACTACATTTTTAAGATGTAAACAATGAAACTTTATCTACCAATTTAAAGTTAGTTTGCATTACATTTAAATGATAAAAGATTATCATTGTCAAAAGGATATGAGCAGAAACAAAATGCAAAATTCTAGTATATTATTTCTTATCAGAGTGATTAAAGATTTTGAAGCAGGTGTAGAGAATCAATGCCATTCATATTTCTCACATTGCTCATATTATGGAAGATCCATGCAAAAGTTTAAAAGACCAAGTGAAATATCAATAATGTAATCTGCAAATGATTCTTGTTATTTTGACTTTTCCATTAAATAAAATATTAAAATTTCATTTTGTGAGTTTTATTTACATTTTTAATGCCTGTATACTCCCATAGCTCTCAGCACTTTTTCTTTTTGGTTTCTTGTTTGAAAGGTGACTCTTTGTGTTTTCTGGGCATATATATATATGTGTGTGTGTATATATGTATATATATAGGGGTTAGCATATTACATATATTGCATTCAATTGTTTGCATTTATAGGCTTTATATAGTGGTTAGCATATTACATATATTGCATTCAATTGTTTGCATTTATAGGCTTTATAAATGAATTTGTACTCAGGAATAATGATAACCATTTTGTATGAACACCCCGTCTGATGAATTATCTATTGATCTACAACCAAAGTTCTCTATTTCTATGTGTTAGAAAAACACAGATTTCCAAAATTACTGGAGTATTTCTCCCATAAGAGGATTTATTTACAATATATACATATATATACATACATATATTTAAATATATATATATATATATATAATACACTTGTGGATGGATGGAGGTAGAGATTACATCTTTGGTCTTTTTCTGTCACTCTTCAGCTTATTGCTTGAGACGGTTGCCTACTAAATCTGGAGCATACCAGTTGGCCAGACTGGATGGACCACAAGGCTCCTTGATCCTCTTGTCTCTGCCTTTAAATTCTACTATTACAATCATGCACTGTGAGGTTATCTTTTATATGAAAGCAGATATTCAACTCAATTTGGCTAAGGACATTAAGGAACACTTTAAGTGTCATTCAGCCATTTGAAATTCTTCTGTTGAGAATTAACTTATTTAGCTCTGAACTAATAATTTGGATTATTTGGATTTTGACGACTCCTGTTTCTTGAATTCTCTATATATTTTAGAGATTGGTCCTCTGTCAGATGTAGAGTAAGTGAAGACCTTTTCCCATTCTGTAGGCTGTCATTTTGTCTTATTGACTGTGTCCTTTGCCTTACTGAAGCTTTTCAGTTTCAGGAAGTCCCATTATTGATTGTTGTTAGTGTCTGTGTTACTGGTGATATATTTAGGAAATGGTCACCTGTGCCAATGTACTCAAGCTTATTTCCTACTTTGGTTTCTATCAAGTTCAGTGTAACTGGGTTTATGTTGAGGTCTCTGATCCACTTGGACTTGAATTTCTTAAACTAGCCAATCAAAATTTCACACACCTGCCATGGAGCCATCAACTGTGGACCACCTTTATCATTGCTTCTGAAGACATTTGGGATACATGGCATAGCATTTACTCCTCCACCGTAAATGTTTCACTTTACACCTAGTTGTTCTCTCTTATTACACCAAGTACATTTAATTCATAGTATCCATGATGCTGTTTGAAATTGTTAATGCTCCTTTTATGCTATCTTGCTCTGTTTATTATGCTTTATTTTACCTAAATTTGTGTATTGAGTCCTAAATATCTGGTCAATCCAAAATGTAATGTACCATAAATAGAAATAGCATTTTTATATCAAAAAGATTTTAAGAAGCAAAAGACATAAAGTCAATAGTAAATAATTGTCATGTTGATATTTTGAAATGGTAACTAACATACGGAATTTCTTTGAAATGAACTCTTAGTTGCAGTCGCATATTGGAATGGTAACATTATTGTTATTCGATAACTTAGTAACTAAAGAATTGAAAATGAACAATTATCTGTGCTTAGTATATTCCTATTGCAATATAATGGACTGCATTTTAAAGATGTAGTAAGAAAGAAAAATATAAACAAAGTACTTTTATACTGTTTCTATTTTTATAAATTAACATACTGGATTTAAGAGAAACTCAGTGAAAGCATTGCTAAAATTAATTGGATTTTGGGTCATTGAGATGGATTAGTAAGCACAATCATTAAATTTGAGCACTTGTATATCATGGTAGAAAGAGTGCTGCCTAGGGAAAACTCCTTATTTGGCATGAGGCGATCACGCCAGTGATCGTCCACATGCATGACCCAATGGGCAGCATCCACGTGGCAGGGAGTGAGTGGATCACCAGAGAGCTTTTAAGCTGAGAGCCAGGGAGAAGGAGGACAGAAGAAAGAAGAGTGTGCACGCTGAATAAAGGACCTGGTCAGTTGCTGCAGAAGAATCTCATGTTGCATCTTCCTTGCTGTCGAGGTGGGGGTGGTAACTGGCACCAAAACCTGAGAATGTCCCATGAAGGATTCAGAACTACAGTAATCTAAGGGGTTAACCGGTAAGTCACACAGGAAAATAGTGGGACCTGCATTAAGCGGGAAAACTCTACTTGTAGAAAAAAGCAGAGAACGGGGCGTCTGCTGACAAGCAGATCTAACCAATTGGTATTTTGGGGTTGTTTGAAAAAAAAAAGATATAAGGGGTTTTAAATAGGCAAGGATGGGGCTGGAGAGATGGCTCAGCGGTTGAGAGCACCGTCTGCTCTTTCAGAGAACCTGGATTCAATTCCCAGCACCCACATGGCAGCTCAGTTTCAGGCAAACACGATGGCAAATAAATAAATAAATAAATAAATAAATAAATAAATAAATAAAAGTATTTAAGAAAAATAGGCAAGGATATGGGTGTAAATTCTTCTCACCCGATTGCCACAGCTTTGAAAGAACTGTTGAAGAGTAACAGTGTGAGCGTTAAATCAAAAAATTTATAAATCTTTTTAGATGGAGTAGATCACTGTGCTCCTTGGTTTTTGGTTAGTGGTTCGCTTACGAGCGCAGCATGGGAAAAGTTAGGAAAGGATTTGATTAGAGCACACGAGGCTAGAGATCTGGCGATGGGTATTACACCCATCTGGTCCCTGGTGTGTGAATGCCTAGATCATGCTATGGGCAAAGATTTGATAGAGGAAGGGGCGAGGGAATTAGAGAAGCTTAAAGAAGAACGATCCGAAAGAGAGTCCCTAACAGCCGAGGGGGCTGTAGGAAGATTGTATCCACCACTGCCTTCCCTAGAAGAACTCTGCTTAGAGTCCCCTGATGAGTCTGTTTCCCAGTGCTCAGAGGAAAGATAGAGTTCAGACTCTGAGCCTGAACAGAAAGGGAGAGTAAAAGGGAGAGGCTGTAAGAAAAAGAAACTAAAAAGGGAAAGTCAACAATTTGTTTCCCCTACTGCGCATATTGCCCCCCTCCTCCGTATTGCCCGTCTGTTGGGGGCATCTGTTCTAAGCCATCAGACAACACAAAAGTGTGGAAGAGAGTCCAGCATGAGCTACACCCTAGCATGCTGCTGGCTTTTCCAGTTTTTCAAGATAACCAGGGGCAAAAGTATCAGGAGCTTTTAGATTTTAAGACAGTGAAATCCCTGGCAGAGTCTGTCCGCACTTATGGCACTACTGTGTCTTTTACAGTAGCACAGGTTGAGGCATTGAGTAGATCTGCCATGATGCCTAGTGACTGGAGTAGCTTAGCAAAAGCATGTCTCAATTCTGGGCAGTATTTAGACTAGAAATCATTCCTGACTGAATTTGCGGGGGAGGAAGCAGCAGCCAACCGTGTGGCAGGGAACGCTGCCTGGGACCAGGACATGTTACTAGGGACAGGTCACTTTGCTAATGCCCAGATAGGTTACCCGATCCCAGTTTATAAACAAATTAATAAGATAACCATAAGGGCATGGAAAGCATTGCCTAATAGAGGGGAAGTGAGTGGTAATTTAACCAAAATCACTCAAGGGACCACTGAGCCCTTCTCAGACTTTGTGGCTAGAATGATGGAAGCAACAGGAGAAATGTTTGGGGATGCTGAAACCACCATGCCTCTGATTAAGCAGTTGATTTATGAGCAATGTACCAAAGACTGCAGGGCAGCCATCACACCGTATAGGCACAGACCTTTAGAGGTATGGATGAAGTGTTGTACGGAGCTAGGGGGACCTCTTTCTAATGCAGGGCTGGCTGCCGCTGTAATGCAGCTTAACCGTAACAAGAAGGAAAAGGACTAGGGAACTGGGGCATGCTTTGCCTGTGGAAGACAAGGCAATTTGAAGAGGAAATGTCCTAATCATAGTACCCCGCCTTCGCCAGGGCAAGGGGCGACTGCATAGCCAGGCCTTTGCCCTTGCTGTAAAAAAGGCAGGCATTGGGCCAATGAATGTAGATCAGTGAAAGACATTAATGGTCAGCCCTTAACACAGCCAAGTAATACACAGTCAAAAAATGGGAGGTGGGGCCCCCGACCTCAGGGCCTGCAAATATATGGGGCAATAGAGAACCAGAATACCAGCCCGACCATGGAGCAGTGGCCAGCACTCCATCACCCCAAGGACCGCGGAGAGCCACTTCCGGGTCGGCTGGATTGGACCTCTGTGCCACCACCAGACTTGTATTAACACCTTGGATGGGTGTACAGTTAGTGGACTCAGATTTCAAAGGGCTGTTAGACCCTGGAATGATGGGATTGCTCATAGGGCGATCTTCTTTGGCTCTTAAGGGTCTTAAGGTGCATCCTGGAGTTATTGACCCTGATTATACAGGCATAGTAAAGACTATGGTTGAGTCCCCAAAAGGTATTTTCTCCATTTCCCCTGGAGACAGGATTTCACAATTATTAATTCTGCCTAGTCTCCATGCTCAATTTGCGGTAACCGACAGAAATGGGGGAGAAAAGGATTTGGATCCACTGGTAACAATTTGACATGCCTGTCATTAGAAATGGATGATTGACCTATGATCACCTTGACAGTGGACAGTAAAAGAATCCTGGGACTGCTAGATACAGGTGCAGACAAAAGCATAATAGCTAAAAAAGACTGGCCATCAGGATGGCCTATTCAAGCCTCTTCCCAGATGCTGCAAGGCCTAGGATATGCTAGGGCACTGGATGTTAGTGCACGATTATTGAATTGGACCAATGATGAAGGCCAAAAGGGCACTATTCAACCATATGTGCTAGAATTGCCTGTTACCCTATGGGGAAGAGATTTGCTAAAAGACATGGGGTTTAGGTTGAGTAATGAGTATTTCCAAACCTCCCAAAAAATAATGGCAGATATGGGCTTTCACCCTAAGTATGGATTGGGTAAATGCTTACAAGGCAGAGCAAGCCCTGTATCAACTCAGCAGAGACCACACAGACATGGTCTGGGTTTTTCCTAGGGGCCACTGAGAATGGTATTCCCATTACTTGGAAGACTGAGAAACCTGTATGTCTCCCTCAGTGGCCCCTATCCCTAGAAAAGTTAAAAGCTGCTCAAGAACTAGTCCAGGAACAATTGGCACAAGGACATATTGTGCTATCCACATCACCATGGAATACTCCTATATTTGTGATTAGGAAGAAATCAGGAAAATGGAGATTGCTGCATGACTTGAGAGCAATAAATAATCAGATGCAGCTAATGGGTCCTGTGCAGTGGGGGCTTCCCTTGCTGACTGCCTTGCCTTCGCAATGGCATGTTATAACAATAGACATTAAGGATTGTTTTTTCTCCATTCCTTTGAATTCAAAAGATACAGAGAGATTTGCCTTTACCGTTCCCTCATGTAATCATGAGGAGCCGGACCAACGGTTTGAGTGGGTAGTGCTGCCCCAGGGCATGGCTAACAGCCCAACCATGTGCCAGTTGTTTGTAGGCCATGCTTTGGAACCTATATGAGTGGCTTTCCCAAAAATACGCTGCATCCATTATATGGATGATATACTGGTAGCAGGAAAAAATGAGTTACGGTTAAAAGAGGCTTACAGAGCATTAGAAAAGACATTAAGGTCTTGGAGGCTATGTATTGCCCCAGAAAAGGTGCAGATGGCTCATGTTGTTGAGTATTTGGGGGCTAAAGTGACCCCTCAATCGGTTTATCCACAAAAGTTAGAAATCAGAAAAGACAATTTAAAGACATTGAATGATTATCAAAGATTATTAGGAGATATAAATTGGATTAGGAGCAATATAAAGCTAGCAAATTATGAATTAAAACCCTTATATGATGTGCTTAAAGGTGATAGTGCCCTAGATTCACCTAGATATATGACCAAAGAAGCACACCAGGCATTACAATTAGTAGAAGATAGACTACAACAGGCTTGCCTACAGAGCATACAGGAAGATCAGGAGCTGCTGCTATGCATTTTACCTACCATGAGACAACCCACAGGAGTGTTGTGGCAGCAGGAACCCTTGTTATGGATTCATCCTAGAGTATCCCCTGGAAAGAGCATTGAGCATTATCCTACAACCGTTGCTTAACTGGCCCAACTTGGCTTACAACAAACCTTATAGTTTTTTGGCAGAAGTCCTGAAATCATTGTAACACCTTACACCACAGCACAAGTTTTAGTGTTGTGTACTACCATTGATGATTGGGCCATTCTTAGATGTTCCTTTCCTGGAAAGCTTGATAATCATTACCCAAAGCACCCCTTAATCACATTCTTTAAAGAACATCCCATTGTTTTTCCAAAGGTAACAGCTACCACATCTCTTCCTGATGCCATTAACATATTTACAGATGGCTCCAAGAATGGAGTGGGAGTATATCTGATCCTTGGCCAGCCGGTAGTCCAACACCAATTTGCTCCAGGGACCCCTCAAGTAACAGAATTACAGATAGTGCTAGAAGTCTTTACAACCTTCTCCTGTGCATTTAATTTGATTTCTGATTCGATTTATGTTAGAAATGCCTTGAAGATTCTTGAAATGTCAGGCCCCATAAAACCATCCAGTACTGTAGCCTGTCTATTTTCCCAATTGCAAAAACTTATTAGACACCGCTCTCAAAGATTTTTTTCCACAACATATAAGGGCTCATACAAAGTTGCCCGGTCCCTTAAGTGAGGGAAATGCCTTAGTAGATGCAGCCACTAGATAAAAGTGGGTATTTCATGTAGCTGTCAGTACTCAGGCCCGAGATTTTCACAAACTCTACCATGTTAATGCCAAGACTTTGTGGTCTAAGTTTCACCTGTCCAGACAAGATGCTAGAGAAATTTTGGTTGATTGCCCTCAGTGTGTGCAATTCCACCACCCACCATCCTTGGGAGTTAACCGGCGTGGGTTACTCCCCCTTAAGGTCTGGCAAATGGATGTTACTCATTTGCCTGAATTTGGCACTCTAAAATATGTTCATGTATCAGTAGATACGTGTTCAGGGATTCTTCATGCTATGGCCATGAGTGGAGAAAACGGCCACAATGTTATAGCCCATTGCCTCCAAGCATGGGCAGCCTGGGGTAAACTTACACAAATAAAAACTGATAATGGACCAGGCTACACTGGACAACAGTTCCCTATCTTTTGCGCACAGATGGGCATACACCTTAATCATGGCCTACCCTACAACCCCCATCAGAAGGCATTGTAGAAAGGGCTCATCGCACTCTCAAAGAATGTCTAATTAAACAAAAGGGGGAAATTGGCCTTGGCCATACCCCAAAGGAGAGACTTTCTTTAGCTCTCTTCATTCTTAATTTTTTGACTTTAAATTCATGTGGCTAGTGTGCGGGAGATAGACATGCTGCCCCTGGCGGTGGCATTAGTGGTCTAGTTAAATGGAAGGATGTGTTGACAGGTCACTGGAAAGGACCTGATCCTGTGATGGCATGGGCAAGAGGGTCTGTCTGTGTTTTTCCCCAGGAAGCTCAAGACCCAGTGTGGGTCCAGAACGATTAACCAGAAGAGTCAAAGAAGATGGTCCTGTTGCCCATCCTCCTGATGATGCTGTTGTCACAGAGCCTTGCCCAAGCAAGGCAGAAGGTGAAGCAAGACCAGATCCGATTAGGAATCCTATCGACATTCCCACTTTCGATGCTGGTGACGCATTCAGCACCAGTGTTTCCTAGGTTTTTTACCACTGGTAAAGATGTAGATCTTCCTTACTTGCCTTACGATGGAGAGGTGGCTCCTGTAGCAGGACAGACCAACTTTTCCCTCAAAGGGGTGCTTTGCTTTAGCATTGATAAAAACGATTCTGATTATATAAATTTGGTAAGTCATACTGCAGGATGGTGGGGGTCAAAAATTTCATGGGGTGACCAGACTTATAGTGAAGTGTCTATGGATACTTACAATTATACATTTTTATCCAATCCTGCATATGAACGTGCCCACTGGTTGAATGCCAACTGGCCAGAAGAACGTGATGCCAGTTTCCCTACCATGCAACAGCCTAAATGGGCTCCTTATTGCTTGGGAGTACTTGAACCTAATGTCTGATGGCAGTGGATAGGGTGTCAGTCATATATGGTAACTTGGGTTGATAAACATCGGCTTTTTACCTTCTCTCCCATTGTTACTGGTCTTAATAGAACTTATCAAGGCTTATTTCAACAAGACCCCCGCGGAAACCCCTTTGATAATGGGATGCTATGTGGGGTTAATGGCAGTTGCTCTAATGTAGAACCTCTGGGGCTCTTGCAGGGAGGAGCTGTTGGTAGGCATAATGTTACATGCTTATACAATTGGACCACCCGAGAAGATGCAGATGCATCAGTAATAGTTAATGCCACCAACTCATGCACCAAGATGCATGCGGACATTATGGAGACAAAGTACTTTGACTCTATTCCTGTATGTGTATATCCTCCTTTTGTGTTTGTTGTTAGTAAGAGTGGCTTTAAGAATTGCACTGATTCCTACTATTATGCACAGTGCTGGAATGCTCAAAGTTATACATTTGCCTTGATTGCACGTGTGCCTTGATGGATTCCTGTGTCAGTAATAACTCCTGGCTCCATGACATTATTTAGACAAAAGAGAGATTTTGGAGTCACAGCAGCCATTGTTATAGCCATTGCCGCGGCTGCTGGAGGAGCCACTACTGCAGCCATTGCCATGAGCCATACAATACAAACCACACAGACCTTAAATGATTTGTCTACCACAACCATCGAGGCTTTAGATGTCCAAGAGAATATTAATTCCCAAATAAAGGGAATCCTGATGGTTGTTAATTAGAGAATTGATTTAGTTCAAGAACAGATAGATGTTCTTTGGCAGCTTGCTCAGCTTGGGTGCGAATGGAAGATGTCTGGCTTATGTGTCACCAGTATTCAATATGAGAATTTTACTCATGCTACAAATTTGTCTAAACAATTATCTAGGTTTTATTAGGAAACTGGACCAGAGAGTTCGAAGTGCTGATGACCCAATTGAGAATGGCCATCGTATCTGTGAATTTGCCCAGGGTGGATCCTGAACCAGCAGAAAGGCCGGCCTCTTGGATTTCTGTTGCTGTGGATCATCTGAAAGAGTGGGCGGGAATAGGCTCGATGGCTGTCTTTATGGTGTTGATATTCCTTCTTTGCATGTGGTGTGCTTGTCGCATGAGGGTTCAGCAGCGTCGGAATGCCACTTTACTGGTGCAAACCTTTACTGCCATTGAGGAAGGACAGTCTCCCCAAGTTTGGCTGGCTACCCTAAAACATTAGCCACCATATTTTTGCAGGTTGCGAAGCTATGCATTGCAGTCGGGTTACCTCTCGATATTTTGGGCAGCTCAAGGAGGGTATATTCATTTGCATGTGGGTTGTTGCCCTGAATTTCCCACCTCTGAGAAAATAGGGTGTGGACGGGTCTCATGTTCTTGAGGGGGACGCCCCAAGAGAAGCTTGGGATGATGTTCCAAAAACACAGCAGAGAATGGACCTCTACCCTCACCTGCTTTATTTAAATAATAAAAAAGAAAGGGGGAACTGTCGGGAGCTGTGATCGAGCCACAGCATAAAATGGCACTGGCTTCCACCCTCCACCTTCCCGGATGGTGAGGGCTCCCTAGGGAAAACTCCTTATTTGACATGAGGCGATCATGCCAGTGAGCGTCCACATGCATGACCCAATGGGCAGCAAAGACATGGCAGGGAGTGAGTGGATCACAGGAGATCTTTTAAGCTGAGAGCCAGGGGGAAGGGAAAGGAGAAGAAAAGAAGAAAGAAGAGTGTGCACACTGAATAAAGGACTTGGTCAGTTGCTGCAGAAGAATCTTGTGTTGTGTCTTCCATGCCCACGAGGTGGGCACAACAAGATAGAATCTCTGAAGTAGAAGAATCAGTAGCTAAAATAGATATATCAGTCAAAGAAAATACTAAAACCAAAAAAGCCATAACTCAAAATGTTCAGGAAATCTGGGACACCATGAAAAGACCTAAATTGAGAATAATTGGGATAAAAGATGGAGAAGAATACCAGCTCAAAGGCACAGACTCAGTTTTCAACAAAATTATAGAAGAAAACCTTCCTAACCTGAAGAAGGAAATGCCTATAAAGATACAAGAAGCTTACAGAACACCAAATAGATATGACCCCTCAAAAAGTCAGTGTGCCACATTATAATCAAGCCACACAAAATACAGAACAGAGAAAAAATTTTAAGAGCTGAAAAAAAAGGTCCAACTTACATATAAAAGCAGACCCATCAGAATAACACTCGACTATTCAATGGAAACGACGAAAGCTAGAAGGGCTTGGTCAGAAGTTATACAGACACTAAAAGAGTATGGCTGTCAAACTAAAATACTATACCCTGCAAAATTATCAATCACCATAGATGGAGTAAACAAGATATTTCGTGACAAAGTCAGACTGAAACAATATCTATCTGTCAAGTCAGCACTACAGAGAGTATTAGAGGGAAAACTCCAACCTAAGGACCCTAGATACATCCATGAAATCACAAACAATAATTCCACAGAAGAAAACTCCAGAGAAAGAAATACAAACAAGTTACCACCAAAAATGGGAGGAAATGTCAATCAATGGTCACTAATATCCCTTAATATTTATAATACTCAACTCTCCTATAAAATGTAAAACACTAACAAAATGTAAACAACAACAGAAGACATCCTTCTGTTGCCTACAAGAAACACACCTCAACCACAAAGACAGACACAGGCTTTGAGTAAAGGGTGGGGAAAAGATTTTCCAGTCAAATGGTCCTAAGAAACAGGCAACAGTTGCAATCCTAATATCTAACAAAGTAGACTTTAAGCTAAAAGCAATAAAAAGGGACCAAGATGGTCACTACTTATTCATCACAGGAAAAATTGGTCAAGAGGAGATTTCAATCCTGAATATTTATGCCCCTAATATAAGGGCACCAACTTATGTAAAAGAAACACTGCTAAAGCTCAAATCACATATCAATTCCCACACCCTAATAGTGGGAGACTTCAATACCCCACTTTCAACCCTGGATAGGTAAACCAGACAGAGAAATAAGGAGACTAAAAGAGGTTAAGATGCAAATAGATTTAATAGATATCTAAAGAAGCTTCCACCCAAATGCAAAGGAATATACATATTTCTCATCTCCTCATGGAACTTTCTCAAAAATTGACCACATAATTGGTCATAAAGCAAATATCAACAAATACAAATATATGGAAACAATCCCTTGTAACATATTGGACCACCAGGGTCAAAAGTCAGAGTTCAACAACATCAAAAAATCAAAGAAAGCCTACCAACTCATGGAAACTAAACATCACTCAGCTGAACCATCTCTGGGTCAAGGAAGAAATTAAGAAAGAAATCAAAATCTTCCTAGAATTTAATGAAAATGAATCCACAACGTAACCAAACTTGTGGGACACAATGAAAGTAGTCTTAAGAGGAAAATTCATAGTGCTAGATGCCTACATGAAAAACCTAGAGAAATCCCACACTAGAGACCTAACAGCTCAGCTGAAAGTCTTAGAACAATTAGAAGCAAACTCAAATAGAAGGAGTAGACAACAGGAAATAATCAAACTTAGAGCTGAAATCAATACAACTGAAACAAAAAGAACAATAAAAACAATCAATGAATCTAAGAGTTGTTTCTTTGAGAAAGTCAACAAGATAGGTAAGCCCTTAGCCAAACTAATCAAAAACAGAGAAAGAGTGTTCAAATCAACAAAATCAGAAAGGAAAAGGGGGATATAACATCAGACCCACAGGAAATACAGAGAATTATCAGATCATACTTTGAAAATCTGTATTCCACAAAAATGGAGAACACAGAAGAAATGGATAGCTTTCTGGATAGGTACCATCTACCAAAATTAAATGAAGATCAGATTAATTACCTAAACAGGCCTATAACCCTTAAGGAAATTGAAGCTGTCATTTAAAAGCGTCCCCCAAAATAAAAGCCCTGGTCCAGATCGTTTCAGTGCTGAATTCTACCAGACATTCAAAGAAGAATTACTACCATTACTCCTCAAACTATTTCACAAAGGTGAAACTGAAGGAATATTACCAAATCCTTTTATGAGGCCACAATTACCCTAATTCCCAGGCCACTCAAAGACACAACAAAGAAGGAGAATTACAGACCAATTTTCCTCATGGATATTGATGCAAAAATTCTCAAAAAACTTTTGGCAAACCATATACAACAATGTACAAAAAATATCATCCACCACGACCAAGTAGGCATCATCCCAGAAATGCAGGGCTGGTTTAACATATGAAAAGCTATAAACATTATACATCAAATAAACAAACTAAGGGAACAAAACCACATGATCATATCCTTAGATGCTGAAAAAGCCTTTGAGAAAATACAACACTCCTTTAATTTTAAAGCCCTGGAGAGATCAAGAATACAGGGAGAATACCTAAATATAATAAAGGCTATTTACAAGAAGCCAACAGCCAGTAACAAACTTAATGGAAGAAAACTCAAAGCCATCTCACTAAAATCAGGAACTAGACAAGGATGTTCTCTCTCCCCTTATCTATTCAATATAGTTCTTGAAGTTTTAGCTAAAGCAATAAGGGAGAGAAAAGAGATTAAGTGGATACAAATTGGAAAAGAAGAAGTGAAGCTATCTCTATTTGCAGATGATATGATTCTATATATAAGTGAGCCACAAAATTCTTCCAAGGAACTGCTAGGGCTGATAAACACCTTAGCAATGTAGCAGGATACAAGATTAACTCAAAGAAATCAGTAGCCCTCCTATACACTAAAGATAGAAGAGCTGAAAAAGAAATAAGGTAAACATTACCCTTCATAATAGCTGCAAATAGTATTAAATATGTTGGAGTAACTATAACCAAAGAAGTAACAGAACTATTTGACAAAAATTTTCAATCACTGATGAAGGAAATTTAAGAGGATATCAGAAAATGGAAAGCTCTCCCATGTTCCAAGGTTTGTAGGATCAACATAGTAAAAATGGCAATTCTACAAAAGGCAATCTACAGATTCAATGCACTGCCCATCAAAATCCCAACACAATATTTTTTGGACCTTAAAAGAACAATACTCAGTTTCATTTGAAATAACAGGAATGCCAGGATTGCCAAAACAATTTTACTGAATAAAAGAACCTCAGGAGATATCACCATCCCTGACTTCAAGTTATACTATAGAGCTACTGTAATAAAAAACAGCCTGGTACTGGCATAAAAACAAACTTGTGGATCAATGGAATAGAATTGAGGATCTAGACTTTAACCCAAAAACCTATGAACACCTGATCTTTGACAAAGAGGCCCAAAATATTCAATGCAAAAAAGATAGTATATTTAACAAATGGTATTGGCATAGCTGGATGGAAATGTGTAGAAAAATCCAAATAGATCAGAACCTGTCACCCGGCACAAAACTCAAAACCAAGTGGATCAAAGACCTACACATAAACCCAGGCACTTTAAACTTGATAGAAAAGAAAGTGGGAAATACACTTCTACGAATTGGCACAGGTAACGACTTCCTAAATAACACCAGTGGCACAGACACTAAGACCAACAATCAATAAGTGGGATCTCCTGAAGCTAAGAAGTTTCAGTAAATTCAAGGACACTGTCAATAGGACAAAATGACAGCATACAGAAAGGGAAAATATTTTCACCAACCCTACAAGTGATAGAGGACTGATCTCTAATATATATAAAGAGCTCAAGAATCTAGAGCCCAAAATCTTGAATAACCCAATCAAAAAATGGGGTACAGATTTAAAAAGGGAATTCTCAGAAGAGGAACTATGAATGGCTGAAAGGCACCTGAAAAAGTGTTCATCATCTTTAGCCATCAGAGAAATGTAAATCAAAACAACTTTGAGATACTACCTATCACCTGTTAGATTGGTTAAGATAAAAGGCACAGATGACAGCCTATGTTGGAGAGGATGCAGAGCAAGGGGAACACTCCTCCATTGCTGGTGGGAGTGTAAGCTTGTTCGGCCACTTTGAAATGCAATATGGTGATTTCAAAGAAAATTGAGAATCAAACTCCCCAAGGACCCAGCAATACCACTTCTGGGTGTATACCCTAAAGAGGCACAGTCACACTTCAAAGGTATTAGCTCAACTATGTTCATAGCAGCATTATTTGTAATAGCAAGAACCTGGAAACAACCTATATGTCCCTCAACTGAAGAATGGATTATCAAACTGTGGTACATCTACACAATGGTGTACTACTCAGCAGTAAGAAATTATGATATCCTAAAATCCGCAGGCAAAAGGATGGATTTGGAAAATATTCTCCTGAACGAGGTATCACAAACTCAGAAAGATAAGCAGGGGACGTATTCACTCATTAGTGGTCTCTAAACAAACAAGAAAAAAAGTCAAGCATACCCAAGCTGCATACCACAACAACTGAACAGCTTGGGATCAGAAACACCCCAGATTGACGCTTCAGATCCCACTCCAACTATAGGAACTCCTGACTCACTCTTGAGGGAGGGGGTGAAAACTGGATCTGCCAGGAGTGGAGACTGAATTAAGCAATACTGGGTCAGTGGGACCATGGGACTGTCTGCTGCCTGTCCAGGGAGAGGATGGGGAGTTGTGGAGAAGAAAGTATGACCTCATGTGGAGGGAGGGGGAAGGGACTTTTAATAAGGCTATACAATGATAAAAAGTGTGACTTCTTTGTTCATAATAATAATAATAGTAATAATAAATTTAAAAAAAGAAAAAATATGAACAGCAACAAAGAAAGAGTAGTATTGTCTCTGAGGGGTAAATATTCTAGCCTTAATGGTTCAGCAGTGTCTTTGCCAAAATGTTGTAAAATGACAGTTCTCAGAAGTCAGGGGTAAGGCAACCATGGTCCTTCAGAGTCTCTTAATGTAGTCTTTTCAGAATAAGTGTTCTTTACCTAGCTCTACCTGGGGCATGGCTACAAGAATGAAGGTAACTACTAGGTTCTTAAACACAGAAAATTGAGTCTTTTAAACATTCAGGTGAACAGGAGTAGGATGCTGACATACTGGATCCAGACAAACCTTCATCATCTCTCAAAACCTAACTGATCAAAAATGTCGTCCACTGGATTTCAAATAACAAACATGGATTACAAAAGAAGCTTCATGACAACCTAATTATTTACACACTAACAGTCACCAGCACCTAAGAATAATGTCAACTAACCTGCATTAACTTTATACCAACAGTCAATATGGCTTTAGCTGGTATAACCCTTCCTCCACTTTTGATCACTGATGGACCACAGTAAACTGGGATAGTGATCATCAAAATTTTCAGCTAGGCAACATGATTATTATTTAAGTTTCATGGCCTTAAAAATGCTTTATCTCTTCCTCAGGAGCTTTTACTCAAATGTTCATTTAGTACAAACATCAAGAGATACTGTTATTTTATCATTATAGGCAGAAGATATTTTGACAAATCTTTCTTTTATGTACTAGATGAGTAAATTATGGCACCTGAACTAAGGGAAAATATAAAAGTAGTAGAGTTTGCTTGTTAATAATAGGTCATTTCAGGCTACTATTTTTATATATCTTTGGCTTAAAATACAACATTGTTATTGCTACTGTTGAGCAAATATAGTTTATATTATTTTTCAATTCCGAATGTATTTAGAACTTTCCAGAAAGGCATTCTATCTCAAACATCTTTAAGAAGCTAGTTTAAACTTCTGTTTTCTGTCTCAATTTAATAGATATAATAAGCTGGTTGTAGCCATTGGATTCTAGTGCAGTTGATTTGTTTTATAGTAACTGTCCTGGAACAGGACAAGTGGCAAATTCAACAGACTTTTATAATCAATGCTACATTGTCCTCAGAATCTTTAACATCCAGATGTAATTATAGTGTGTACATTTGTGGTTTATTACACTTATTGTATATGAACCAAATGCAAAGTTTTTATTTTCTTCACCAGGTTAGCAGTGATAGCTCTTCCAGTACCACTTCTTACTTTTACACCAGTAGAACTCATTCTCATTGCATACTGATCCACGGGAGAGGGTATGCTTGTGTTTTCCTCAGATTGCCAGTACACCAAAATGGGTCACAGCAAGAGATGTGCATTATGTGGGAATGTCTTTCTATATGTTGCAAATATCACTCATTAAATAAAGGAATTGTTATGACCATGCCACACACTGCAGAAGAAGTAGAGATGGCTGAATTACAGGTAGGAGGAGGACAGGGTCAGGGAGACCTGATCCAGCAGCCAAAGAAGAAGCACATAAGGAACACCTGTGATCCAAAATCCATGTGACAGATCAGATTAATGGAAAAGGGTTCAATAAATATGAAAGAGCTAGCTACCAATATGCCTGAGACACAGGCCGGGCCAAGCAGGATGAAATTAATACAAATGTCTGAGTAATTTTGGTGGTCCTAGGCAGCAGCAGGCGGCAAGGTACTCTGGGACTCCAGGTCTGTGGGTCAGGACCTCTACAAACAAAAAATTGGAAGAGGTGAACAAATCCTTGAAAGAAAACAAAGAAAAGATAAATCAACAATGAAAGAAACACTTCAGGAACTAAAAACTAAAATAGAAGCAATTAAAAAGCACAAAATGAGGCAAGGTGAAACTTCAGGAGGCATCACTGTCCACCACTTCAAGTTGTACTATAGAGCTACAGTATTAAAAACAGCCTGGTGCTTGCATAAAAACACACTTCTGGATCAATATAATCGAATTAAAGACCCAGACATTAATGCACACACCTAATAATAACTAATTTTTGACAAAGTGTTGAAAAATATTCAATTGAAAAAAGATAGTACCTTCCACAAATTGTGTTCAAATAACTGAA
>PVIH01022845.1:0-26202 GCA_004025045.1 Sigmodon hispidus | reverse complement strand
AAGAGTGAATTGATAGTTTGTATTTGTTTTTAAAATTAAATTAATCCTTGATAAGAGTTGCTTTCTTAGGGGTTAGTCCTTGACCACTATAGTTTGATGCCATCTCCATTTTGGTTGACCTGTCTCACCATCAGGCCTGTTACTCTCCATGACTAACTGTGTAAGTGCTTATAATGGAATAAATTGCTTTTCTATGAAACCCTGTGCTAGTGGGTTTTATTTAATATCCCTCACATCAGTCTCCAGCCTCTAGAAGAGTTTGCTCTCATGACACTTGTTTTCTCTGATTTTGACTATTAAGATTAAAATAAACATGATAAGACCCAGAACCATTTTTTAAAAACATAAAAGAGCTTTACTCCTGCTAGGGAAAGTACACAAACTGGTCTTGGTAAAGTTACATGTTTTAAAGGTTTTTCCCTGGAGAACTATACGAGTTTCCAAGATAATCAAGGCAGTGTGATACAGAACTTAAGGCAGAGCTGAGCTCTTTTATCACCACATGTGAGCCACCATGTGGTTGCTGGGAATTGAACTCAGGACCTCTGGAAGAACAATCAGTGCGCTTAACCTCTGAGCCATCTCTCCAGCCCCTCACCACATGTGATAACCAGATTTAAAAAATGACTGGTTTTGCTTGAATTGACTAGATGACTCATCTGAATGATGACCTGTTGGGTCCAAATCCAAAGTGATTCCTGTTTTCATTGTTTTAATGTGTAGTAAAAATGATGAGTCTGGGTATATAATGGTACAGACTTTAATCCCAGCACTTGGGAGGTAGAGGTGGGTAGATTTCAGTGAGTTTGAGGCCCTCTTTGCCTATGTGATTCATTCCAAGACTATCACACTACATGGTGATACCCTGGGTGTATGTGTAGTAGGGGTGTCTTCGGTCACACTTAGTAGTTGGGAGGTAGAGGCAAGATCAGAAGTTCAGGGTCATTCTGACCTACCATAACAACTTGGAAAACAGCCTAGACTACTTGAGACCTCGTCTCAAAAAACTAAGCTCGACTTGAAAGTGAGGCCCTGTGTCCAGAAAAGAAAAGGCAAACAAAATAGCTATCTTGACACTACTTAAAGAATAAATATTGTGAGTGCAAATGCTAAGGGAAAAATGGCTTTGTTTAAGGAGTCATTTGAAGTCTAATACCCGTAGCTCAAAGGAATTTAAGTTGTGGATCCATATAGCAAAGTTGGCTGCCTTTCAACCCCAGCTTTTTCCCTTAAATGTTCTTGGTGTGAGTCAGCACAAAATAATAGATAATCTTCACAATATTGCACAATGTGATATATCCGTTACTCAGTGTTCTAAAAAAATAGGCTTATTTCCCATTCCACAATGCACTGAGATCAGTACTAGTAAATTATCACAGGGTGAATTGCTTGCCAGATGCTGGCACTCTCCTGTTTGGAGAAAAGTCCATCCCTAGTGATGCTTTGATATAAATGCTTTGTTGTTTCTGGGTTATAGATCCGGCCATACATTCCTAAACAGTCCCTGTAAGATTGAAAGAAATACAGTTAAGTTTGTACTTTTTATAATCTGAATAATACATTAATTAGAAAATTTTATTAACAATGGGCTTCCAAGGTTTTCTTAGGGTAGACTGAGGAAAGATTTCTACAGTGTGGTTTGTTTTGGTTGATTTTACCATGTAGCCTTCCCTGGCCTGAAGCTGACTGTGTAGGCCATGTTGGCCTTTAACTCAGCAATCCACTTGCCTCCTGAGTGCTGAGGTTAAAGTTGTGAGCTACCATACCTGGCTATAATATGAAAACAGATTAAATAGTAGCCTGAGTGACTGGGTGAGGGAGTAAAGTAAGCAGATGTGGTAGTGTACAGCTTCAGTTTTAGTGCTCAAGAGGCTGAGGCACTCCCTTAAGTTCAAGGCCATCATGTTGTAATAGCTTAACTGAAAATGTTTTTACTCTGTTGAGCTTAACTTCATGCAGGAATTATAATGCCTGGTATTCCTTAGTTTTTAGGTTCTGTTTTGTTGTTGGTGTGTGTGTGCGCTTTATATCTAACTACTGAATGGATCCCCAGCCTTTGGGTTTTGTTATGTTTAAAAAAAAAAAAAAAAAGTAGGGGCAGGAGAAATGGTTTAACAGTTAAAAACATGGCTGCTCTTCCAGAGGACATGGCATGTGTTTGGTTCCAGCCACCATTTTGGGGCAGCTTGTAACTTCTGTACTCCGTGGGCACAGTACTCACATAAACCCACTCTAACACAGAAATGAATAGACAGGTTTGATGATTATTTTATACACTGATTAAGTAGTTTGGGCTCTATGAATATTCTCAATGTTTGGTTTTTTTTTTTTAAACTTTATTTATTTATTTGCTTTGGTGTTTGCCTGGAACTGGAACTACGGACAGTTGTTAGCTGCCATGTGGGTGCTGGGAATCGAACCCGGGTCCTCTGGAAGAGCAGACGGTGCTCTTAACCGCTGAGCCATCTCTCCAGCCCCTCAATGTTTTTTTTAATGAATAGTTTTCTTGGCCTCTTCTCAGTCTTAGTTTGATAATTGGGTTGTGTTTTGTGCTTGTGCCAAGGAAACTTGAGTGCCAGGGTTGGGGGAAGGGTATATCTAGAGCCTAGAATTTGTTTTAATTTTTTTTTCAAGATTTATTATGTATACATTATCTCATCTGCATGTGTCCCTGTAGGCCAGAAGAGAGCACCAGATCTCATTACAGATGTGTTCCTCAATGTGGTTGCTGGGAACTGAACTCAGGACCTCTGGAAAAGCACTCAGTGCTCTTAGTCATCTCTCCAGCCCCTGCTTTATATGTTTGGGGTTTTTTTTTTGTTTTTTTTTAATGTGAGAGTGAATGTTTTGCCTGCATGTATGCCTGTGCCTGGTGCTTACAAAGTCCAGAAGAGAACATCCAATCTTCTAGAACTGGAGTTTGTGGACTGTTGTGAATTGCCTTGTTGAGTTCTGAAAGCCAAACATCTGTCCCCAGCAATTGTTCCTAACTGCTGCTATCTCCAGCCACTAAATGATGTATCTTGACAATTATGATAATCTTTCAAGTACTTGGGAGACAGGAAAATGGATCCCTGTGAATTCAAGTCCAACATGTCATACATGCAAAGCTAACCAAAACTATGTAGTAAGACCCTGTCTCAAAAAAATTATTGGTGAGGCTCAGCAAAATGGCTAAATGTAATTTTGATTCCTATTAAAAATTAAAGCTTTCTCGCGCCTTTAATCACAGGCAAAGAATCAATTTGGTTTGTCCTTAGGTGCTTTTGAGACATGTACCATCCTTATATTTGAATTTGATAAATTTAGAGGTAGTACTTGGAAGACTAAGGCCAGGAGTTCTGCCATGAATTCAAAACCAGCTTTGGCTACATTAAAAGTAATGGAAGGGTGTTAAGTAACCAGGTACAGAGGCAGACTGAGTTAAGGATCTCAAGCACGTTAGAGTCAGACCCTCCAGAGTAAGGCATTAGTTAGTAGTGTTAGGAAAGAGTAATGAGCATAGACCTGTCTTTACCCACAAAGATCACCTTGGGATTGTGCCTGGACTCCACCTGTCTGAGAAGTAGGTGCATCAGCCTGTTCCAGACTCTTGGGTAGCATAGCCCTTTAAAAAGAGAGAGCTATTTCCAACTGTCCATGAGTGGATACATTTTGAAAGGCATTTCCCCAAATGATTCTGTTTTCTTTCCTTAAATAAGATATCCCCTGAGCCCTCCCACTCCTCAGTCTATTGTAGATGGGACTTGGGGGACGGAAAACACTGACTTATATGTTGAAAGTTCTTCGGCAAGGCTGGTCCTCAGCTGCTCCATCTCCTTGTTCTTCTGCTGCTGGACTTGGACTCCACTTCGTAACTGCCTCTGTCTCTCCTCCATGTCCTCCAGCTGCTCCTGTACAGAATGGCCAGACACACACCTGACATCTGCTATATTCAGCACATGGAGATTTTTGTTGTTTTTGCCAGTTGGTTGGATCCTCCCCCCATACACACACACAAACACAGTTTCTCTATGTAGCCCTGGCTGTCCTAGAACATGATTTGTAGACCGGTTGGCCTCAAACTCACCTGTCTCTGTCTCTACCTCTTTAGTGCTGGGACTAAAGGGATGCACCACTATGCCCTGTCTGTATCATTAATTATTTATAGTGATGTTGAGATTGATAATACCTTCATAGGATGGGTTAAGAAGCTCCAAAGCAGGGCAGTGGTAGCTCACACTTTTAGTCCCAGCACTCTGGAGATAGAGGCTGGTGAGTTCAGGGCCAGCCTAGTTTATAAAGCTAGTTCCAGGGCTACACAGAGAAACCCTGTCTTAACAAACAAAGTTCTGAGGCCTGGCAGTGGTGGCTCACATTTTTAATTCCAACATTGAGGAGAGCCAAGGCTACAGAGAGGAAAGAAGCTGTTTGAGAGAAGTTCTGAGAAGTCCTGTCTTAGCAAGGTGACACAGCTGCTGGGTGGGGAGCCGTATCACATTGTCACTGCACTCCAGAGGCTGGAGCAGGTACATCTTAAGGAGAAAGAAAAAGCAAATTGGAGCTCTATTACTTAAATCCTGACGGGCAAAAGGGGAGCTGGAGAGACAGCTTAGCTGTTAAGGGCACTTGTTACTCCGGCAAAGGACCCAGTTGGATTCTCAGCACCCACACAACGGTTCACAGCTACTGCTAACTGTTTCTAGGCTCCTGTTCTGTGTGATCTGTTGTCCTTTTTACCAAACACATGTGCACATATATACATGTAGGCAAGACACAAAATAAATTTTTTTGAAAAAATAAAGGGTATTCAGGGGTTTAGTGGAGTGCCTTTTGTTTGGCCCCAGTACAGCATAAATTGTGGGTGGCATGAGCATTTTGGAGACAGTTTCTGGGCCACCCTGGGCTGTAGATGACCTTATCTCAAAGGGACTGGGGATACAGGGTGATGCTGTGGCAAGGTACACTAAAGAAATACAGAATCTGGTTTGGGTACTGCTATTATTAGAAGGCTTTCTGATCAGAGTTGGTCTTGGTATTGTGCTGAGGCACATTCACTTGTGAGGCTGGGTACTTCCTGAAGTTCACCATTAGCAAACATCAGAAGATCTTTTTTTAGTATCTAGTCCTGCCTGTGGGACACACAGATGTGGCCTTATCATCTAAGAATGTACCATCTAAAGGGAGGCTTCTGCATACTGCCCCAGTTTTAGTAAAGGGAAGCACATGGGTAGAGGTAATGCTGCTACATTGATTCAAAAAGACAGCATGATGATGCTTGCTGTGATGCCAGCACTCTACCCAGACTAAAGGTCATTCTTGATCACAGTGAGTTAGGAGGTCATCCTAGAGTCCATTGAAAAACAAAAAACGCTGGATATGGTGACATAGATGACATACACCTTTAATCCCAGTAGAATTGTGTGAGTTTATTATCAGCCTACTCCACATAAAGTGTGCCAGGACAGATAAAGTTATGTAGAGAAGCTATCTCAAAGAAAAATTTATTTTTTTAAAAAAACACATTTATTTATTTATTTGCCTTGGTGTTTGCCTGGAACTGGAACTACAGACAGTTGTTAGCTGCCATGTGGGTGCTGGGAATCGAACCCGGGTCCTCTGGAAGAGCAGACGGTGCTCTTAACCGCTGAGCCATCTCTCCAGCCCCAGAAAAAATTTTTTAAGTAAATGAGGAAATTGCTTGGTAAAGTGCTGTCTACACAATAACAAAATACAACAATAACAAACAATAAAAAAGTAACAATAACAAGAACCTCAGTTTAATCCCCAGAATCATGGAGGGAGGGGGGAAGCTGGTGTTTACAGTCTCAGTCCTGGGGAGGCAGAGACAGGCAAGTAGGTACCTGGAGGCTCTCAGCAGTCAATCAGTGACTCTACCACTACCACACAACTAAAGACCATCTCAGAAAGCTAGGTGGGTGGATGCCACCTCATCCATATACTTAATTCCTGGCCAGTCAAGGCTAAGTATAAGTAAACCCTGTTATTAAAAGAAGGGGTAGGGGAAGGGCTCATTTGGTTTGGGTTTGGTTTTTTGAGACAGGGTTTCTCTTTGTAGTCCTGGCTGTCCTGGAACTCTAGACTAGACCAGACTGGCCTCAAAGTCAGGTAAGTCTGCCTGCTTCTGCATCCTGAGTGGTGAGATTAAAGGTGCACCACCATCAACTGTTGAGATGGGTCAATGTGTAAGAACCACTTGATGTTCTTTCAGAGGACCCAAGTTCAATTCCCAGCACCTACATGTTGGCTCACAAGCATCTGTAAATATTTTAATATTTATTTTTATGTGAACCGGTGTTTTGCCTGCATGTATAATTGTGCAAGGGTGTCAGATCTTAGAATTACAGACGGCTGTGAGCTGCCATATGGATGCTGGGAATTGAACTTAGGTCCTCCAGAAGAACAATCAGTGTTCTTAACCACTGAGCCATCTCTCCAGCCCATAACTCTAGTTTCAGTGGACCTGATGCTACCTTCTGGACTCCTTGGACACTGAACATACATGCAAGCAAAACAACTATTCATAAAATTTAAAAATGAGGGGCTGGAGAGATGGCTCAGCGGTTAAGAGCACCGTCTGCTCTTCCAAAAGACCCGGGTTCGATTCCCAGCACCCACATGGCAGCTAACAACTGTCTTTGGTCCAGTTCCAGGCAAACAACAAGGCAAATAAATAAATAAAGTTTTTTTAAAAAAAAAAAAAAGAAAAAGAAAAAAAAATTTAAAAATGAGGGGGCTGGAGAGATGGCTCAGAGGTTAAGAGCACTGACTGTTCTTCCAGAGGTCCTGAGTTCAATTCCCAGCAACCACATGGTGGCTTACAACCATCTATAATGACATCTGGTACCCTCTTCTGTATACTGTAAACTTAATAAATAAAAATATTTTAAAAAAATTTAAAAATGATTGGGCACTGATGGCACTGGCCTTTAATCTCAGCACACAGGAGGCAGATGTGAGTTTAAGGTCACCGTGGTCTACAGAGCAAGGCCCATGATAGCCAGAGCTGTTACACAGAGAAACCCTGTCTTGAAAAAACAAATAAGTAAATAAAATTTAGATATACAGTGCTTTTGTAGGGTATCCAAGTTCAGTTCCCAGCACTATCACACAACTCAAAACTGCTGGCGGGCTGGAGAGATGGCTCAGCGGTTAAGAGCACCGTCTGCTCTTCCAGAGGTCCCGGGTTCGATTCCCAGCACCCACATGGCAGCTAACAACTGTCTGTAGTTCCAGTTCCAGGTAAACACCAAGGCAAATAAATAAATAAATAAACAAATAATAAATAAAGTTTAAAAAAAAAAAACTGCTGGCAACTCCAGCTTTTGGAGATCCAATGTGCATATACTCACCCAGACTTACACATTCATAATAAGTAATTTAAAAAAAAAAATCAAAGACTAAGTGGGGAGTGGGTGTGGTGCTGTATGCCTTTAATCCCAGTCAATACTCAGGAGGCAAAGGCAAGCAAATCTCTGAGTTACAGAACCTAGTTAGATCTAGGTCAGACAAGACTATGGAGAGAGAGAGAGAGAGAGAGAGAGAGAGAGACCCTATCTAAAAGATAGATAAAAATCAATACTTTAGAAGATAGTATAAACCCCTCATGCTTAGTATCTATAGGTTTGTGGGGTTTTGTTCTTGAGAAAGGGTCTCAATATGCAGAGACCACCTGCTTCTGCCCTCCAAGTGCTGGGATTAAAGATGTGAGCCACCACATTTAATGTGCACTGGTGTTTTTGCCTGCATGTGTATCTGAATGAGTGTGTCAGGTTTTGAAGTTACAGTTGTGAGCTGCCATGTGGGTGCTGGGAATTGAACCCAGGTCCTCTGGAGGAGCAGTCAATGTTCTTAACCACAAAGCCATTTCTTCAGCCCATCAGTATTCTTTAATAACTCCAAAATCAGGTGAGCAGTGGTGGCATACGCCATTAATCCCAGCACTCAGGAGGCAGAGGCAGGTGGGTTTCTGAGTTTGAGGACAGCCTGGTCTACAGAGCTAGATCCAGGACAGCCAAGACTACACAGAGAAACCCTGTGTCAAAAACAGACAAATAAATAAATGTATACAGAAGCAAGGGGATCTTTGAGTTCAGGGTCAACCTGGTCTACATAGTTCTAAGAGAGTCAGACTATATAGAGAGACCCCGTCTCAACAAAACACTGTGCTGTGAGCCTGACAAATGAGAGAGCTTTACAGATGACAAGTAGCTCATTTAATGCAACCTGTGGCATGACCATCAATCCTATTTTAAAAAAAATAATTCGTACTCACCTATACCTCAGTGTATATATGTGTATTGTGTGCATGCAATGCCTAGGGCAGTCAGAAAAGGAGTGGATTGCTTGGAGCCAGAGTTACAGGAAGGTGAGAACTACTCTACTCAGATACCAGGACTGAGCTCTGCAAGAGCGGCAGGCTCTCAGCCACTGGCCATCTCTCCGGCCCCAGAAATCCCATTCTTATTGCTTCTTGGTCTTTCGCTTAAAATCTGGTGTGATTCTGTTTTACCTGTGAGGGAGCAGAGCCAGAGTTTGCAGTTAACTCCAAGCCCACCCCTCATTACTCTGTACTTTTCTTAGACACAGACACAGACTCAGACGTCTCTGTGAAAGCCCAGAGGGCTGAACTGAAGTGCCCTGGCTTTCCACATCACCAAATAGGCTGTCACAAAATCAAAAAATGTGAAGAGAGGAGAGCTTGGCAGAGGTGAGGGGAGAAAAGGGAGTGTGATCAGAATATAGTAAACACATATAAAGTGTTCGATTTTCTGAGACAGGGTCTCACTATGTAGCCCTGGCCATCCTGGAACTCACTCTGTAGACCAGGCTGGCCTCAGACCCAGAGATCCACCTGCCTCTGCCTCCTGAGTGCTGGGATTAATGGCATGTGCCACCACTACCTGTCTGTCAAATAATTTTTTTAAAAAAAATAAATATTTGGAGTATGGAAGGAAGGAGTCTGTGACATTAGTGAAAACTTAGGTGAGGAGGGTGACCTAACAGTCGAGTGCCTGGTGCCAAAGCACAAGGGTGTAAGTTCAGATCTCCAGAACTTGTAAAAGCTCAGATGTTACCACACACATCTATCACTAACACTGGGGAGGGGGGCTGGCTACTACCATAGCTCCATGTTCAGTAAGAGACCTCTCATGGGAACAAGGCAGAAGGTGACTGCAGGCGAGCATACCTACACACAGAAAAGGAAATCACTGATGTAAAATTATCTCCATCTGCCACTCCACCCACCACCGGTCTAGTCATTCCTTAGGACTTAGCCGCACTGAGCTCACTTCCCACGCTCTCAGATGAGCCATCCCCTCTGCCTGGAATACTTAGCCATTCAATGAACTGCAATGCTGCATGGAGAGTGGGCATTTTATGTCACTTGGTAACATCCTCACATCATCACTCTGGAGGTATAGAATGCTGGACACATGGCTCCCTTTCCACTCAGTTTCCAAACATTTTATACTTCCCAGTAAATGAACTCTGTGGAGAACTTTCTAGAAGATAATAGCTATTGTTAATCATCTGCCACCCCCTTTGTTTCCCCAGGCAGGAGTGAGCATACCTGTATAAATACTTCATTTATACAGAGACTGGTCCCTAAGAATGTTTTTTTTTAATGATTTTTTTTTAGGATTTATTTATTTATTAGGTATACAGTTTTCTGCCTGCACACCAGAAGAGGGCACAGATTTCGTTCTAGATGGTTGTGAGCCACCATGTGGTTGCTGGGAATTGAACTCAGGACCTCTGGAAGAGCAGCCAGTGCTCTCAACCTCTGAGCCATCTCTCCAGTCTTCTAAGATTGTTCTACTGCTTAGCATACTGAAGTATGTTCACTTCAAACTTCATATTTCACTGAGTCTAAGACTTTCATATTTAAACATCTCAAATCAAGTGTGGTGGGGGGAAGCTTGCTATATAGAGCAGGCTCGATTCAGTTTCAGAGATCCACCTACCTTTGCATCCTGTATCCTGGTATTAAAGGTGCATACCACCAGTCAGGCCTGAGTTTTCTCTTTTTGTGTGTCAGAAGTCAAACCTAGGGCTTTGCACATGCAGAGAAAGTGCAATGCCACTGAGCTACACCCCCAACTCTGGAAGCCTCTCTAACATCGATGATGTTTGCATTTTATGAAAATGTTCATATTGCCTGGCATCCCTTCCAGATTGCAAACTGGGAGAACGGCAACACCGCATCCCCAATCATTTCCTGTCTTTCTTGCCAGCCTGATTCACACTAGAGGACTTATAAGCTGTGAATGGATGGATGATGGAGGTGGTAATATCGGCAAACCGACTAAGCGTTCAGGCCCAGCCTGAGAAATTCCAGAACACCCTTGCAAAATAACCAGAGTCAAGTAGGAGAGTCTTTGGCAAACACCATTTAGGAGCCCATTCAGAAAAAAAGAATTTGATGCCAGGCATGGCGGCATAGGCCTTGAAAGCTCAGCAGTTGAGTCAGAAACAGGAGACCAGGGTTTGGGGTCAGCATGCACTGTGTAGTGAGACACTGTCTCAAAAACAGCATACGCTGGGCTCTTGGGGAGGACCGGAATTCAGCTCCCACTACCCACATCAGTCCAGCTCCCAGGAGATCCCCTGCCTCTAGCCTCTGAAGGCACCATCACTTGTGTGACTTGCCCAAACAATACACAGAATTAAAAATAAGATCTTAGCCAGGCATAGTGGCGTACACCTTTAATCCCAGCACTGGGGAGGCAGAGGCAGGTGGATCTGTGTGAGTTCAAGGCCAGCCTGGTCTACAGAGTGAGTTCCAGGACAGCCAGGGCAACACAGAGAAACCCTGTCTCAAAAAGCCTAACAAACAAACAAATAAAAAGTAAAAATAAAATCTTTTGAAAAATAAATACTACAGTAAGACACTCAGCAAACTGAATGAAGCCATTTTCAAGATTTCTCTTAAAGCATACAAGTTTTAAGTTTATCCAAGGAAATATATGTCTCAAAAAGCAAAAATAGAAAGTCAGACATCATGGTTCATAGCTATACTCTGGGGATTTGGGAGGCTGAGGCAGGAGGATGAGGAGCCAAAGGCCTGCAAACAGGAGAAGGTGAGCACCAGAAGCTCCGGATCACATTTATTTTGAGGCTATCTGGGCTACTTGAAACCCTGTCTGAAAATAAAACCCTGCTGGAAAAGGATCCACGTGAAAGTTCCCTCAGTGTGCCTAGCAACACTGAACTCAGCATTTGCCTGATGTAGCCCCTAAGCTGTGTGGCAGAGAATAAAAAGAAATAAGTAAAGATAGCCCAACCTTCTGCATGCCCAGACTGTGCCTCGGCAGACAGACGTAATTGTTTATTCGCTCAGTATTTATATCCCACTCTTCTAAAAAGGGCTAGAACTGGCTCACACTTAATCAGAAATAACTCGGATACAAAGGATATAGTGACATGTACAAAAAAGGAAAATATAGGGGCTGGAGAGATGGCTCAGCTGTTAACAGCACTGACTACTCTTTTGGAGGACCCAGGTTCAATTCCCAGCATCCACATGACAGCTAACAACTGTCTGTAACTCCAAGATCTGACACCCTCACACAGACATGCAGGCAGAACACCACTATAAATAAAAAAAAATAATAATAAGAAGTACAAATATTCCATCCCAAGCCCTGGCCAGCTTTAAGGTGGAGGTTGGATAGGTGGTACTGGAGGGTGAATGTGGCCAGCAGAGAAGGGAATGAACTCAGCTTCTCTCGCTCTCTCTGTAACTAGCAAGCATGATTCATTGTTCTGTTAGAATCAGAAGGATTTCAAAGAAGAAGGCTGGAGATACTTAGGGCTGGACAGGAGCAGGGTCAAATGACTTTACTGAGCCTCATCCATAAAACTTAGGGATCCAAGCCAAGTCTAGTAGCCCATTTGACCCTGGCAGCACAGGCTTGCCATCCTAGCTACAAGGGAGGCGGGAGATCTCAAATTCAAGGCTTGCCTGGGCTACTGAGTGAGTTCAAGACTAACCTAGTCAAATTAGGCCCTGTCTCAAGCAAAAAGAGGACTGTTGGGGTCTAGAGAGATAGCTCAACAATTAAGAGCACTGGCTGCCCTTCCAGAGGTTCCGAGTTCAATTCCTATTAATCACATGGTGGCTTACAAGCATCTATAACGAGATCTGATGCCCTCTTCTGTCCTGCAGGCATACATGCAGATAGAGCATCATATTTATTAAATAAATAAATCTTAAAAGTTTATTTAAAAAAAAAGGGGGGGGATTGTGGATAAAGTTCCGTGGCAAAGGGCTTACCTAGCATGTTGGAGACGCTGGGTTCAAGCCCCAGTATTCACAGTCTTGTCCCAACAAAGCTATGTAAACCAAGAATGAAAATAACTGTCAGGGTGTGGGGCTAGAGAGATGCTCCAGGAATAAGAGCTCTTGCTGTTCTTGCAGAGGTCCTGAGTTCAGTTCCCAGCACCCATATGCTAGCTCACAATCATATGTAACCACAGTCCCAGGGGATCCAACCCTCTCCTCTGGCTTCCTTGGGCACTTAGTGCAAGACAAAACGGCCATACACATAAAAGTAATAAGGTCTTTTAAAAGGAGGTGGAGAGGGGATATGGTTAAGCATTAGAGTACCTGACTAACAAGCACAAAACCCTGAGTTCAATCCCCAACACACACAGAGCTGAATAAACCAAGAATAAAAATACTGATCTAATCCTAACACTGGCCTTAACCAAATGAAATTAATACAGAACAGAAGAAATGAATAAGATAGTGGTCCCAAGAACAGGTTCTTTCATACTGAAATGGTATCCCCAGCCCCAAAGACATCAGGCCTATCTGGCCATGGTGGTGCACACCTTTAGTCCTAACACGCAGGAGGCTGAGGCAGGTGGATCTGTAAGTTCGAGGCCAGTCTGGTCTACAGAGTCAGTTCCGGGCCAGCCAGAGCTACACAGAGAAACTTTGTCTTGGAACAAAAAAAAAAAAAAAAAAAAAAAAAAAAAAAAAAAAAAAAAATTGAACTTCTCTTCACCTAAAAGATGTCACCTTTTCTGTCTGTGGTGGGACACACCTATAATCCCAGCACTCAGAAGGCTGAGGCAGGAAGGTCTCCCGGCTAGCCTGAACTACATACATAATCCATCACAACGCCCATGAGCCTACCCTGTACTGTTGAACCTCTTCATCGCGCTTTTGCCTCACGAGTGTGATCTGGTCCTCCAGGTTCCTGTTCTGAAGGTGGAGCTGCCGGGCCTCTGCCTGCAAGGGTCTCAGAGCCTCCTTCATCCTTTGGATCTCAGCTTGGGTGTCCTGCAGAGCCTTGGTCCCCGCCTCTTTCCGCTCCAGGAGCCGCAGCAGCTGAGGCTCATACTCCTCTTCCAGGCCCTGGCGGCTTTCTGCCATAAGGTTTTCAAACTGCGTGGACAGCCGCCGACTCTCCTGGAGAAAGTGCCCATCGCTCTGGGTTAGGGGTGCTTCTAGTTGTTGTTGTAACTTTTCCTTCTGTTTCTGATAGGCATCTCGGAGCTGGGTCAGTTCTCCGGAGAGCTGGGATGCCCGAGTGGCGAGGGCTTCCCTGCAATCGGCAAACTGAGCCACGTCCTGCTGGCGGCACTCCAGCTGGTACTGATAAGCCACGCATTCCTTGGTCACCTTGAACAGCTTCTGCTTCACCATCCGGATCTCCTCCCTGAGCCCATCCCGTTCCAGCTCGGCCTGTGCATGAAGCTTGTAGGCAGCCAGGATGTCCTGGTGGACTTGCTGCACCTCCTTCAGGGCCGGTTCCCGGAGCAGCACAAGTTCGTGGATTAGCTGGTCCCTCTCCTCTTCCAACTGGGATACAGCTTGCACACACTGCTGGAAACGGCTCTCCAGCAACTCCAGGTCCTCCACGCTGAGGTTCTCGTCTGTACCGGCAATCTGTGGAGCTGGAAGGCTTTCCTCCGGAGCCACCATCCCTCCCTCACTAGCAGTCTGCTCTAGGCTGGGGCTCTTAGCTGGTTCCACATGCTCCTCTGCAAATGGTACCTCATCTGGCTTCACAGGTTCCTCCACAAGCAGTTTCTCCTCTGCATCCAAGGGCTCCTCCAGGTCCGGAGCCTCCCCTGGCTGCCTCGCTTCTTCGATATATAGCGTCTCCTCTGGCTTCTCAGCTTCTTCCACATAGAGACTTTCTTCAAAGTCCCCAGAGTCCCCCAGAAAGAGAATGTCTTCTAGGTTCACACTCCCCTCCAAAGATAGAGTGGTCTCTGGGCTCAATGTCATGGCCTCATTTGGGGACTTGGAGTCCTGAAGAGGGAAGCTGGCCTCTGTGCCTGTTTCCCTGCAAGAGAGAAGATGAACAGTGAAAGAACAGGCCTCCACTTCAGGGCTAGCTGCGGCAGGTTCTCTATCTCTTATCTGCTCTTCATCAATCTGTGTCTTCCACACACAACCCTCCTTTGCATTCCCTAATGCCACTGTGTCACCGGCTAGTCTCTGCTTTTGTCACTTCAGGGTCAGGAAACTCACTCTCAGGCACAGATGGGTGTCTGCGGTTCTACACATGTTCAAGGGTTCCTGGGACTACATAGAAAGACTGTCATAGAAGACAAGAGGAGGGGCTGGAGAGATGGCTTAGCGGTTAAGAGCACTGACTGTTCTTCCGGGGGACCTGAGTTCGATTCCCAGCATCCACATGGCAGCTAATGACTGTCTGTAATTCCAAGATCTGACACCCTTACATAGTTATACATGCAGGCAATTCACATTTAAAAAAAAAAGTATTGGGGCTGGAGAGATAGCTCAGTGGTTAAGAGCACCGTCTGCTCTTCCAGAGGACCCGGGTTCGATTCCCAGCACCCACATGGCAGCTAACAACTGTCTGTAGTTCCAGTTCTAGGCAAACACCAAGGCAAATAAATAAATAATAAATAAAGTTTAAAAAAAAAAAAAAGTATTAAAAAAGAAGAAAAAGACAAGGAGGTGGAGGTAGGCCTGCCTCAGTTACTTAGTGAAGTTCATGAGAATCTGTCCCCAAACACAAATAAAGGGGGTTCTGGGAATGGCTCAGCTGATAAAGACACTTACCACCAAGTCTGATGAACCAAGTTCAATCCTTGGCATCCAGACGGAGAAAACTGATTTCTACAGGTTGACCCAGGAGTGTATACACACACACACACACACACACACACACACACACACACACACACACACACGCACGCATCAAATAAGGAAGTAAGTATTGGGGGTTAGGGAAGGCTGAATACATGGCTTAGTGGTAAAGAGCACTGGCTGCTCTTGCAGAGGACCCAAGTTTGTTTCCTAGCATCCTCAGAGAGACCCTGGGGAGATGACTCAGTCAGGTGACTGCTTGCTTTCCATATAAGATTGAGTCTAGGGGGCTGGAGAGATGGCTCAGCGGTTAAGAGCACCGGCTGCTCTTCCAGAGGAGCCAGGTTCGATTCCCAGCACCCACATGGCAGCTAACAACTGTCTGTAGTTCCAGTTCCAGGCAAACACCAAGGCAAATAAATAAATAAATAAAGTTTAAAAAAAAAAAAAAGAAAGAAAGAAAGAAAGAAAAAGAGAGAAGATTGAGTTTGGGTCCCCAGCATCCATGTGGAAATCCAGGTGCTGAGGTGACAGTGTAAGCCTTGCACTGAGTAGGCAGTGACAGGAGAACCCGAGGCTTGATGTAACTTGGCTGGTGAGATCAATGTCAGACCCTGTGAGGAACACTTGAGGACACCCCAGATTGACCTCTGGCCTCCACACACACATATGTACATGTGAACACATACAAATAATAGCTGAGGCTATTGCTCAGTTGGTAAACTGCTCATGTAGGGTGCCTAGGGTTTGATCCAGGCACTACACAAAACCAGGTGCATTTCTATAACTCTAGCACTCAGGAGGCAGAGGCAGGAGAATCAGAAATTTAAGATCATGCTTGGCAATATTGAGAGTTCAAATTCACTCTAGGCACTTTTGTGTATGTGTACACATGCACATATATGTCCATGGGCTCCAAACACTAATGTTCAGAATCATGCTGGATAGCTTTCCCTTTTATTCACTGAGGAAAGGTCTTCCAATCAAACCCAGAGCTCACGGATAAGGCTAACGGTCCCAGCCAGCTTTCTCTGAGGATTCCCATCTCCTCCTTCCAGGGCTGAAATTATAAGTGGTTTGTGGCATCCAACCAGTTCTATTTTACAAAGCTGTATGTCCAGCTTCAAGAGAACTACAATTTGGGAGCAGCTGAGCTCAAGGCACCAAAAAACACCAGGTGAAGATAAACAAAACATACTTCTTCCCTGGGGGAAAAGTGGGTGGGGCATTATGGTGCATGCTTTTAATGCCAGTAGAAGCAGGGGACTCTCTACAGGTCCTAGTCAGTCAAATCTACACAGCAAGTTCCAGGCTAGCCAGGGCAGCGTATTGAGACCTTGTACTACTACTACTAATAATAATAGTAATAAAGCTTGGTGATTGCTGTGGGACTATGCTCCTGTACACTGTAAATATTTGTTACTCCTCTTGGTTTAATAAAATGTTGATTGGTCAAGTAGCTAGACAGGAAGTAGAGGTAGGGCAGCCATAACAGAAAAATTCCGGAAAGTAGAAGAGCAGAGAGAGAGAGACCATAGTGAGTGACAGAGGAAGCAGGATGAGAATGCTGCACTGACCAAAAAGGTACCAAGCCATGTGGCTAAACATAAATAGAAATATGGGTTAAAGTATAAGAGTTAGCAAGTGGGGCTGGAGAGATGGCTCAGTGGTTAAGAGCACCGTCTGCTCTTCCAGAGGACCCGGGTTCGATTCCCAGCACCCACGTGGCAGCTAACAACTGTCTGTAGTTCCAGTTCCAGACAAACACCAAGGCAAATAAATAAATAAAGTTTAAAAAAAAAAAAAAGAGTTAGCAAGTAATAAGCTTGAGCCATAGACCAAACAGCATGTACTTAATAATACAGGCGTTTGTATGTTTATTTGGGACTAAATGGCTGCAGGACTAGCCATGTGGGACAGAGAAATGTTTTTACTATAGGTAATAGTGCCACATGCCTTTAATCCCAGCACTCTGGAGGCAGAGGCAGGTGGATCTTTTGAGTTCAAGGCCAGCCTGGTTTAAAAAGTGAGTTGCTGGACAGCAAGGGCTACATAAAGAAACCACCTCCAAAACAAAACAAAAAAAAGTGAATGGATGAGGTGATTGCTGAAGTCTGCTTCAAATTTACATTCCTTTTACATTTTTATTTATTTAATGCATTCCGTGTGTCTGTGTTGGGAGGGGCTCATGTGAGAGGCAGTTCTCTCCTTCTGTGGGGGTTCTGGAGTTGAAACTCAGGCTGTCAGACGTGACCACAGCTCAGCTGCCCTCAAATTATAGTTCTAGTCCCCCAGGCAGGCTGACTATCAAGAATCTGCACTGCTGGTTCCTGTTCCATGGAACTAGCTCCCTGAAAACTGACCTTTAGCACAAGAAGTCTCCAGTCTTGTCCAGTCTTTCCATCAGGGCCCTAGGCCAAGCCATGGTCTGTTTACTCTGCTTTGTACAAGCCTTCTTTTTGTTTGGTTTTTTGAGACAGGGTTTCTCTGTGTAGCCCTGGCTGTCCTGGAACTCGGATGTGTAAACCATGCATCCAACTCAGAGATTGGCCTGCCTCTGCCTCCTGAGTGCTGGGAATAAAGGTGTGTGCCACACCACTTGGCTGTACCTGCCTTCTAGTGGACCTTCTTGCTTCTCTGAAGCTCAGTCTAGCCACAATTAGCTGGCTACAACATGGTTGCTCCATGCACAGCTGCAAAACCTTTACATCAGGGTCTTGCAATCCTGGGTGGCCTGGGACTCTCTATGTAGTCTAAACTGGTCTATAGTGCTCACTCTTTCTCTTATTTATTTATTTATATGTATGAGTGCTTGGCATGGGTGCATGTATATGCACCACAGGTAGCCGAGTGCCCCCAAAGATTAAAAGAAAGGACCAGAACCAGGTAGTGGTGCCACACACCTTTAACTCAGGAGGCAGAGCAAGGTGGATCTCTGAGTTTAAAGCCAATCTGGTCTACAGAGTGAGTTCCAGGATAGCCAGGGCTACAAAGAGAAACCTTGTCTCAGAAAATCAAAACCAGGGGCTGGAGAGGTGGCTCATCGATTAAGAGCACTGACTGCTCTTCCAGAGGACGGGGGTTCAATTCCCAGCACCCACATGGCAGCTCACAACTGTCTGTAGTTCCAGTTCCCAGTTCCAGGCAAAACACCAAGGCAAATAAAGACAAATTAATTAATAAGAAAAAGTTTAAAAAAAAAAACCCAAAACCAAACAAATGAAACAAATAAAAACTAACAAACAAAAGGAAGGCATCAGGGGGCTGGAGAGATGGCTCAGAGGTTAAGAGCACCGTCTGCTCTTCCAGAGGACCTGAGTTCAATTCCCAGCAACCATATGGTGGTTCACAACCATCTATGATGACAGCTGGCGCCCTCTTCTGACATGCAGGCAGAACACTGTATACATAATAAATTTTTTGTTTTGCTTTGTTTTTTAAAAGAAGGAGGGGGAGGAGGAGGAGGAAGAGGAGGCATCAGATCCCCTGGAACTGGAGTTATGGATGGCTGTGATCCATCACATTGGTGCTGGGAACCCAATCCAGGTCCTCTGCTAGAGCACCACGTGCCCTTAACATCTGAGCCATCTCTCTAATCTCAGGCCTGGGATTCTTAACAATCCTCCTGCCTCAGCCTCCCAAGTGCTGAGACTACAGGCATTTGTCACTATGCCTAACTGTGAGAGTCTTAAAGAGGTAGCCTCAGCTCATATCACCACTGCAGCTCAATCAATGCCGAAGAATCTAGAACATTCAGTAACTTTTCATACCTCCTACTCTGAGCCCACACTATCTGAAGGATCAAGCTGGGAAAAAAAATGCAACTTCCTAAATACCAATCTGTCTAAAACCCTAACCAAGCTACTGGAGAGGTGGAATTCCTGGCATCAGGAAGAAGCACCTGCTCTGTCAGGCAGGCCCACCTATCCTGCTCTTCCAGAGTCCTTGATTTCCCAGCTCATGGCCTTTGCATCATGTTCCACCTTGGAATGACTTAACCATGGTCAAGGCGCTATTCTAAGCACTTACATGGACACTTGCGTGTAGGCTGTTCATCTGTTCTGTTCAATGCTGAGACTAGCAGTCCAGCGTTCAAAGTGTGGGAGAACCCTGAGGGGCCTGAGAAAATGCCAGCACCTAGTCCTCTGCCTAAGGCTAAGCACAGGCCTAAAAGAGGGTTCAAAGCACTGAAGTCAGAATTCTTTTTTTTTTTTTTTTTTTTTTTTGCCTTGTTTTATTCAAGCAGGGGGTTTCTCTGTGTAGCCATGGCTGTCCTGGAAGTCACTCTATAGATCAGGCTGGCCTCAGACTCAGAAAGATTCACCTGCCTCTGCTTCCGGAGTGCTGAGATTAAAGGCATGAGCCACTACTACCTGGCTCAGAATGTCTTTCTAGGGTGGGAATGGGGCTGGTGGGGGGTAAGGCAGAGGGGGGAGCACTTGCCCAGCGTGTAGAAAGTACTAGATTTGTTTCCCAGCCTAGGAAAAAGAAATTGATTTAGTTAACAAATATCTAATCATTCTCCAACGCCACCTACTCTGTACCATATCCCAAACAAGGCCCACTGTGTCTTCATGACATTCTGAATATACCTCTGAATCTTCAGGAGCAGTGGCTTTGCCTTATGAAAGTGCACATGTCCACTGGATAAAAGGAAGTTGCCTGTACCCTAGTGCCCAAGCAGAAATCAATGAACTCCAAGGGGAAATTTGCCCAAGGTCAAGATCCGGAGTATAGAACCGAGGCCTTCTGACTTCTGGGCTGGGTTGCCACACCACCCTGGGTACCAGATGTTGTCTCAACCAGCTGCTTCTCCACTGAGCTGGCAAAGAAGCAGATTACCGGAGGCCAAGCAAAGGGAGAGTGGGGCCCTGACCTCAGCGACACTGTCCTCTGTCCCTGTCCCCAGAGAACTTGGACAACTCCTTAACTCTGTCTGTCAGACTGCCCGGATGTGTGTGTGACATCATGTAAACAAGAACCTGTGTCTGACTTCAAGCTTAGTACGTGTGTAGGCAATTCAGGCAAAATGTAGGTGCGAAGATCCTACTCAGCTTTATCTTCTCACATGACAGGTACCAGAAATATTCCCACAATTTGATACACTGGGAAATCCCTGGGCCACAATGTGACTTGGGGCAGAACGATTCCACTATCACCAGTGATAAAGCCACAGTGTGGGTAGCTGCTGGGTTCAGCCGTGGCCCAGTGCTGAGCTGGAGAAGAGTCAGTCCCTCTGTAGGACGCCACCCGAGCCGTGCCACACAGCGAAGAAGAAGCTGACTGGACAGGCTTAACTTCAAGCTGGCAGGTGCCCAGCCCTGCACCAAGCGGCTCAAATACAGCGACTTCTCAAATGGTTTCTCCCTTGCCCCAAGAACAAGTGAATGAGAGATAAAGGAAAATAAAAATAAAACTCATACTATTTTCGGCCAGTTGAGCCAAGTACATTTTGACAGGTTGCTAGCCTGACAGGATTAATTCTTACGCAGACGGTGGAAAAAGTATCACAAAATATAGCACAGACCACTGGAGGTGTCAGGTCCCCAAGCCAGGGCCTCCCATCTCCCTTCCCGGGGTGGCTCCGCCCCGCCCGTGCCACACCCGGGCTGGACCACTACCCACAGCGAGGAGGAAGGGTGGAGGATGCAGCCCACCTAGTACCCTTTCTACTGGGTGGCGACACCGGCCCTGGAGGATCCTACCTCGCTGCCCGGGCGCCGTCCCCGCCACGCAGGGGTTCCGGACTGGCCATGACTGCCCGACCCCGGGCTCGCCCGGAGCGTTATTAATAGCCAGCCCCGCCGGCGGCTGTGCCGGTGCCCGAGTCCGCTGCACTCTGTCAGCTGCAGCGGACACCAGATCCCGGCGACCCGGGCCGGACGCGCCCACTTGGCCAGGATCATCTCCCGCGGGAGGAGGACTGGGGCCCTGCGGACCTGGGGGCGGGGAGAGGGTGGGAGCGGATGGGGCGTGGGGGAGGGGGTGGGGTGGGATGAGGGGCGGCAGCCCAGTGGCGCTTCCCGAACCTTCTCTCTCCACCTTTCCTTCTGGCCCCGGTTGCTTGGCGAGGAGGGGAGGGGGGCTGTGCAGTCTAGGGAGCAGTTCACGGTTCCGATCGGCGGGAGGAAGGTTTAGGGATGGGGTACCCAGAGGGAGCCAGCGCCCCTGGTGTTGGCACCCTGCGATCCCCACCCGCGCAAGGGCTTGGAGAGCAACCACCCTCCCGGTGTCCCGCAGCTGTCGTGAAGGGGTGGGGCAGGGCGCCTGCTGGAGAAGGAGGGGTTCACCCGCCACACCCCATGCGTCTGGGGACAGCTGGGGGCCTTGCCTGGGGTTAGAGAACGGAAAAGTTGAGACTGTGATTAACTTAGATCCCCCACCCCCAGCCTAGGAGGTTTCCTGGGGTCTTCTGAGAACCCCACTTGTGGCTCCTAATCAGCTGCTTCTGTCGTGTTTCGAGGCATATTCCCACGCCTAAGGCCTCGACCCACCAGTGTCCGGGGCTGACTTCCACGCTGAAATTCCCCCCTTCCCCCTAGTCAGAGCTGCTGGACCCCTTCCCAGACCTGGGCCCCAGGCATTCTTCCTCTGATTCTTTTTTTTTTCCACTTAGTCTCCGAGTCAGGGAGGAGGGCTTTGATTCAATTGCAGAAGAATGTATGCACCCAGCAGGCCCAGGCCAGGAGGAGGCTAGACACCGCTTTAATCAGATCCTTTAGCAGCGGGTGGGGATGGAAAAGGAAAAATGATGCCTATGTGTCCACTGGATGGATGGCTTGTGCCTTGTGCTTCATGTGCCCACAGCTGGGGAGCTCTGGTAAAGTTTCTGTGTGTCCAGCAGAAGATGGCTCGTATACCCATATAGCTCCACTCCTGTCCTCTGCGAGCTTCTGGAAATGCAGCTGTATGACTTGACAGCTGGGTGAGCGTGTACGATTGTGATAGTGATAGTTGTGAGTGTACTTAGGGAAAATGGGCACTGGCTGCAGGACCGTGGAGCAGGTGTGAAACCATGTGTGAGTGTGAGACTGACAGGGCTGCCGTGCTGCCGATGTGGCAGCTGAGGGGGAGGTGTGCGACTGCAGTTGTGTACCGAGGGTGCCTCCTGTGGCTGTGTGTTTTCATCGTTTTTGCAGAATGCCAAGGGGAGGAATCGTAACACCCAGAGCAATCCAATATACCCATGTAAGGTATATGGGAGAAAAAGTGTTTTGGAGGCTGCTGGTCATTTTCTGACTTACCCCTGAAATATTCCAGGGGAGGATGTTGGCAGGGCCTCTAGCTGCGTGCTGGACAGCTGTTGCCAGTCAGAGAAGGAAGGGAGCAAGGGCAAGGCCTGCCTACCAGGGTGCTATTTACCCGAGTCGCTAGGCAACAAGTGGCAAGAGGGGACTCATGGGGGGCCTCTTCCCTTCCAGCCCCCTTGACTAGGAGCTGGCAAGAATGTCCCCAGGGCTGCATCCTTTACTCCTGGCAGCTCCCACTAAGTTCCTCAGGGTGAAAAACTGAATCCCATTGAAGATCCAGAAGCTCCCTCAAGCTTGGACCTTTTTTCTTGCTGTTATCTCTGACTACAAGTCCTTCTTCAGTTCGGCTGTTCTTTACAGCCGGATGGGCATGTCATCTCCGCAGAGCACCCCCCATACTATCCACATACCCACTATATCCATCACCCCACTTACAGCATCACGGAGCACAGTAGGGAACATTAGGGTTTCTTTGGGTTTGCAGGAGTTTGGTTCCCAGTACTCCCAGCTAGCTGCCTGTAACTAGTTTCATCGAATCCTACACTTCTGGCTTCCTCAGGCATGTGTATATTCACACACAGACATACAGACACATGATTAAATAAGATAGATCTAAAAAAGCAAACAAAAACTCCAAGAGTGTTTTTGTTTGGTTGGTTGGTTTTAATTTGTTTGTTTTGGAGGGGAATTTTCAAGACAGGGTTTCACTTCACAGCCTTAGCTGTCCTGGAATTACTTCTGTAGACCAGGTTGACCTCAGACTCTCAGAGATCCACCTGCCTCTGCCTCCTGTGCTGGATTAAAGGTGTGTGCCACCACTGCATGGCTAATACTGTTCGTTTGTAATTCCTGTCTGTCCTGCTTCTTCCACTAGAACGGAATCCCCATGAGGACAGGGAGTACGTGACTTATTCAATGCTGTGTCCTTGCTTGTCATAGAAAAATTTGTTGGAGGGTGCTGGAGAGATGGCTCAGAGGTTAAGAGCACTGGCTGCTCTTTCAGAGGTCCTGAGTTCAATTCCCAGCATCCACATGGTGGCTCACAATCATCTCTAGGAGGATCTGATGCCCTCTTCTTGCATAAATACATACATGCAGTTAGAGCACTCCTACATAAAATACTTAGAAAAATCTGTTGAATGGTCTCGGTGGGTAAGAACACTTGACTGAGAAAGCCTGGCAACTGAATTTAATCCCAGAACTTCCCCCATGGGAGGGTGGAAGGATGAATCAACTCCACACAGTTATCCTCCGAATTCCACATATGCCCTGTAGGACATGTGCTGTCCTGCCTATACACACATACCCTGTACACACACACACATACACACACGATAATTAAAAATTAACAAATAAAATGTTTGTTGAATGAAGTACTAAAAAGAAAGCTAGATGGTGGTATCTATGGTTGCCAATTTAGGCAACATATTATACTGGCTGCATGCCGTTAAAGAACTCCAGTGGGTCTGGGAGACAGGCATACACACAAGTTCAGATTGCATCCACCCAGGTGGCATTCAGTGAGCAAGGTCACCGGATTCAGTCCCTTGGCATACACTGACATTTGGTCTGTGCTGAGTCTGTATCAGAGCAAATGGTTTTATTGGCTCAGGTCTGCAAGAAGCTTATTGTGTAGAAGAGGCCAGAACCATCTCCTGGGAATGCAAGCTTGCCTGGATAGTAATGCTAACCACTAGACTAAGCAATGTAGCAATAGGTACTGACACTCAGGGGCTCAGGGGTGGGAGAGCTTCCTCCTGGGACTGTCTCCTGGACAAGGTATCTGGGCCCAAAAGGGTAAAAAAAGGATTTTCTGAGGCAGACAGAGAGGGTGCTTTTCTTTTTTGTAATATTTATTTATTCATGTATACAGCAGAAGAAGGATCTTATCTCACTACAGATAGTTGTGAGCCACCATGGGGTTGCTGGAAATTGAACTCAGGACCCCTGGAAAAGCAGTCAAGTTCTTTTAACTATTGAGCCATCTCTCCAGCCCCCAAAGGGTGCTACTAAAAACAAGTGTATTGGGGGCTGGAGAGATGGCTGAGTGGTTAAGGGCACTGGCTGCTTATCCATAGGTCCAGGGTTCAGTTCCCAGCACCCACATGGCAGCTCAAAACTGTATGTAACTCCAAGATCTGACACCCTCACACAGATATACCTACAGGCAAAACACCAATGCATATAAAATAAATAAATAAATGATTTTTAAAAGTGTATCCATAAGGCTGGAGAGATAGGTCAGAGGTTGGAAGCACTGATTATTCTTCTAGAGGTCCTGAGTTTAATTCCCAGCAACCACATGGTGGCTCACAACCATCTAGAATGAGATCTGGTGCCCTCTTCTGTATATTGTAAACATAATAAATAAATAATTTTTTTTTAAAAAAGTATATCCACAAAGCCAAACCCAAGAAGAGGAGAGCAGCCAGGAGCTGTTCAGTCTCTCTCTGTTTCTTCACTGCCCTGCTTGTCCAGGGCCCGGTTCCTGCCACAGTTTCACAGTCTCTGACCTTCTGCCTTCAGCTGAGTAGACATGGACGAATAGGGAGGGAGAGACCTTCCTATTCTGTGACCCCAGCACTCCCGCAGCTATTCTGAGAACTGGACCCAGGGCCTGGCACATGCCAGGTGGCCCTTAACCATTGAGCTATAGCCAGAGCCTGAGATCAGGCTGCTTCCCAAGCCCCTCTCTCTCAGTGAGGTGTTTCTTGGCAGGAGCTACCTTCTTCTACAGAAGGCTATAGCTCAAGTGTGTCACGCCCATGAATTTGGCTGTCAGCAGATTTCCTGGCGAGAGCTCCTCCCTTGCTTCTCTGGTCCCTGGCAGTGTCTGTCGCTGGGCCGCAGAGCCCTGGGATACTTCCCTGTTCCTGCACAGGCCTCTGTGAACAATCCTGTCTAAGTCCTCTTCTAGTAAAGGCCTCGAGTTTGCCTGTTTACGGATAAAACCTCCAAGGTAAGAACTGCAGCCAAGGAAGCAGGGCCCTGGCCACAGAGGTTAAGGGAGGTCACCAAACACCAAAGTGAGAAGCGTGTGAGCAAGGCCGCCACTTAGCTGAGCAACAGTGCCCAAGACCTTGAACTCAACATTTGGGAAAAGCAAAAAAACAAGAGGAAGCTGGAAGGAATTGGGATTTAGCTCAGTAGTAGAGGGATTGCCTAGAAAATAAGCAGAGAGAGAGAGAGAGAGAGAGAGAGAGAGAGAGAGAGGGGAGAGAGAGAGAGAGAGAGAGAGAGAGAGAGAGAGAGAGAGAGAAAGGAGTTAGAGAAATGGTTCAGGAGTTAGGAGCATCTGCTGCTCCTGCGGACAGAGTTCAGTTCTCAGCATAAGTCAGAGGCCCACAGCCACCTGTCACTCCAGCTCCAGGACTTGTGACCTCCCTTTTGACCTCCCTGGGCACCCATATATGTCATCCTTACACAAAGACATATATATTGTGGTGATTTGAGTGAGTGTGGCTCCCGTAAACTCTCATATTTGAATGCTTGATCCCAGTTAGCAGAACTGTTTGGGAAGGATTAGAAAGTGTGGCCTTGTTGGAGGGGGCGTATCAGTGGGAGGGCTCAATGTTGCATGAAACATCAGTTATCTCTCTCGGCTTTGTGGTTGTCTCTACATGAAAGCTTTCAGTTGCTGCTCCAGAGACACACTTGCCTTCCTGCTTGCTGCCAGGCTCCCATCCTGCATGGTTATAGACTGTAAGCAAGCTCCTAATTAAATGCTTTTTTTTTTTTTTTTTTTTTTTTTTGTAAGTTGCTGTTGTGGGGATGGACAGATGGCCCGGTGGTTAGAGCCCTGACTGCTCCTCCAGAGGACCCAGATTCCATTCCCAGCACTTACATAGCAGCTCCAGTTCCAGGAGATCCGAC
>PVIH01022844.1:0-26226 GCA_004025045.1 Sigmodon hispidus | reverse complement strand
CAAACTGAGGATGAAATGGACTGACTGCTGCACAATTGGTCCAGGTCACCTCACCGTCATCTGCTATCTTCCACATTCCTCTTAATTTGGAGCATTCTCTACTCAGAGCCAAGGAACTCACAGAATTAGCATTTCTGATGTGACCCTGGGATGAACATAGTGGGAGAAGAAAACTAATCTTTGCAAGCTGACCAATGACATGCAATCCTGCTCTGATACACATGCACCACACACATATACTCAGAGAATAAATTTAATAAACATTAGAAACAGGGTTTAATACCAGGCAACTGTATACTCTAAACTTTTGTGTCCAAATGATGAAGGAAACCAGTGTGGCTCTTGATTTTGGACAAAGTTTGGATGAAAGAAGGAGAGACATCCAGAATGGTGCTGGGGATGGGACCACAAAGCCTCTTAGAGGAAGTAGCAGGTGGGGAACTGAAAGTCCATTCTGTTTGATAGACAAGCCTGAATTTCCTGTTGCAAGAAACACCTCCTTCACCACTCAACAGAGTCAAGACCTTGGAGACAAGTGCTTGAGCTCAGAACATGAAAGCCTTAGGTCAAAGTCAGGGGAAGAGCTTCTAGCTGAAATACATTGTTAAGCACCTTTGACACTTGCTGAAGAGACTAAGTGAAGTTCCGGCTCACTGATAAATTGGACAGTGTGAAAAAACAGTTTTATTATCTTAGTGTGCTTGCTCAGAAGGTCAAGACCAAAGCCCAAGAATTTGCATGTCATCAAGACCCTCTCAGACAGTGGTTCTCAGAATTCTTAATACTGTAGTAGTTTTTTACACTTATCACCCAGTTCCCAAACAATTCACAGAGTATTCTTCTTTCTTATGAATGCCTGCCTTTTCTTCCCTTGTTCCTACCAAGCAGGTAAGAACATTTCTCTTTTAAAAAGATTTATTTATTTATTATGTATAGAGTATACTGAAGAGGGAACAAGATGTCATCATAGATGGTTTTGAGCCTCCATGTGGTTGGTGGAAATTGAACTCAGGTCCTCTGAAAGAACAGTCAGTGTTCTTAACCGCTGAGCCATCTCTCCAGCCTCAAAGCTTTCTCAAATTATCACGTCTCTTTTGACTCTGGGCTCTTACCTTTCTTTGTTTCTTTATTTCATTTTTTTCTTCTTACTTTGTGACTGGCTGTGTTGCTGGGTGGCTGGTTCTTGGAATCCTCTCCTTCTTCCTTTGTTCCTTCTCGATCTTTCTTCCCAGATTTCCCCTCCTATTTATTCTATTTACCTTCCATCCCTGCCTATCCTTATTCTTCCCTAGTTATTGGCTCTTAGGCTCTTTATTAGACCAATTGAGTGGGTATTTTATACATGCAAAGTAACACAGCTCTACAGAGTTAAAACAAATCCAACCTAAATAATGCAACATATCTTTGCATCATTAAACAAACATTCCACAGCACAAACAAATGTAACACATCTTAAACTAATATTTTATAACAAGAAGTGAATCCAGCGAGTGTGAAGCTGCTTGTCTGAATAAAAAGGATTCAGAGAGAACATTTAGAGCATACAATCCCTGAAATTGAAATCAGAGGTACCAAATGACATGGGGAGGCCAGATTCTTTTACTCAAGTAACTGCTGTCATTTTCTTATTGGAAAGCTCCTATAGTCACACATTTCTGTTTGTGTGCCTAGTCTCAGCCCCCTTGCCTCTCATCACAGGCCTAAACTGAAACTTGTAGAATTTCCCATAAGGCTCATAAGCTTGCTCTTCTGGCCAATCAGCAGAGAGGAAAGCAAGGACTAAGTCTGGTTGCTAAGAGAACTCTGAAGCAGCCCACCTAAAATAAAACAACCAATTACATGCATGGATGCCAGGCCCATGCCAAAAAGAAAAATAAGGAAGCAGCCCTCAGTATGCTCAGAGTAATAGGAGTGGGTTACATGGCAGCTGAACTGATTTAAATGGGTACAAGGGTATATGGAAGTATCATGTGACTCCCCTCAAATTCAAAGCATCATATAAGATTTATGCTCAGAATTATCACTCCATTTTAAAGATAAGACACTTAAGCCACCCAGCTGTTCTTTGAGGCTCACACTGAATGTTAGATCTGGTCTGCACTGTGAACAGGGGTATTAAGGTGGTCTAAATAAGAAAAGGTTCCATTACACTTGATAACTGGGGGCTTACCTTAGTGTAGAGTCACACCATCACTCTACAACTCACAATTATAAAAGTATTCCTTAAGGTGAAGAGCCCTTTTTATTATTACTATTATTATTATTATTATTATAAAGTCTCATTTTTTATCCCCTTGCTCAAACTCCCTTCCCCCTCCTGCCCTTCTCAGTCACTCTCTCTTCTCCCCATATCCTTATCTCCTCCCCAGCAAGGGCAGGAGGTCCCAAGGTCCCAAGGTGGCATAGTTAGGCATCCACTCCAGGCATATTTTCTTATCCCAGCATCAATACTGGGTCAGGTGTTCCTCTGGAGGAAATGGGGAAGAGCCCAATTCTAAAGAAAACACAATGAATGGAAATTCAACCAATGAGAAGCACCTGTGTTAAGGTTCTGGCAGTGTTTTTTTATATATATTATAAAAAAATATTTGATTGCTTTAGTGTTTCCCTACTTGTGTATCTGTGAAGGGTGTTGGATCCCCTGGTACTGGAACTACAGACAGTTGTGAGCTGCCATATGGGTGCTGGTAATTGAACCCCAGTCCTCTGGAAGAGCAATCAGTGCTCTTAACTGCTGAGCCATCTGGTGGTGTTTTTAAGAGCTGCTGTGCACATCTGACCAAGTCATCCTAGGTCATTGCCCTCAAAGCTCCAATCATAGACTGTAGTTAGGTGTTGGGCCCTTCTGAGGCCACGGGGTTGAAGCCCAGTGTAAATTCCTAAGCCTTCCTAGAGTTTAGCGACCTATCTCTGGCCATAAGCTCCACATGTGAGTGACTCAGCACCGCCTCTGCCTAACCTCTGCTAACATGGTAAAATACTATTAGCCCTTTTCCCCCACCCCACCTACCCCATCCCAAGACTCCCACTCCCTTCTCACAGCCCTATAAAAGCCCCAGACTGATGCAATAAAGTGAGTTCTTGCTTCAACAAGGCTTCTGACTCAGTGTGTGATTTCCCCTGGTGGCTAGGGGGTGCTGGGTCATCTACACCCACCATCTCACTCCAACCCCAGGAAGAGGCCAGCTGCTTCGGATGTCTCTCTGCCCTATCTACCAGAAAGAAAGAATCTGGCAGTTAGGGTTACTGTTTCTGTGAAGAAACAACATGACCATGACAGTTCTTTAAGGAAAACATTTAACTGAGGGCTTGCTCACACTTTCAGAGGTTCTGTTCATTTTCATCATGGGAGGAACATGGTGGAATGCAGGCAGATGTGGTGGAAGGGCTGTGAGTCCTACATCTTGTAGGCAACAGAAGTCGACTGTCATTCACACTGAGGGAGACTTGAGCACAGAGACCTCAAAGCCTGTCCCCACAGTGACACACTTCCTCTGAAGAGGTCACATCTCCTAATAGTGCCACTACTTTTGGGAGCCATTTTATTTCATGCTACCACATAGACCAGAAGCTTAATAAAGATGATGAGTGACTAAGTCCCTAACCTTAACAACCATTTTCTATATCTGGCCTATTTGTGAGGCAATATATGGCTTTTACCTCATTCTTTCTAAGGAAGCAATATCTCTAGTATATTTTTTTGTTTATTATGTTTCCAGAAGTTGTTGTGAGTAAAAACAAATTATATATACTATGACAACAATAAACCAGTATGAGAAGTTCCTTAATGATTTTTAAGTTTTCTTTATTATTTTATGTGTATGAGGGTTCTATGTGCTTGCATGTCTGTACACCATGTGCATGAGGCCCCATAGAGGTTAGAAGAGGATGATGGATTCTCTGCATCTAGAGTTACATCTGGTTGTAAGTTGTTATGTGGGTCCTGAGATTCACAGAGATTTACTGGAAGAACGGGGTATGTTCTTAGCAACTGAGTCATGTCCCCAGCCACCTGGATTTATTTTTTCACATAAATAGGGCAATTTGTAACAATAAAGAAAATAATGGTGATCATAAAAACAGGTTCTAGAGTAACTGTAGTTAAAAAAAAAAACTTTTTAAATATAGAAAGCAAAGAGTTCCACAAGTCCTGCTGTATTGCTGTGTTGGGAGATGTGGGGTAGGGTATTGCTGAGCTATGCTCTTACTTCCCCTTTGCCCCACACTCCAAGCAGCTTCCCCAACCTTGTCCTGAGCCCTGCAAACAATCTTTCCATCCCTCCCTGCACCTTACCCTTTATTAGTCTTGGCTTAAGCCAGGCCATGCCTTACAGTGTGCTTCTCTAAACCTAGCTGTGCTGGCCCTTCTTGGAGAGCCTCACTTGTAAGTAAGGGAGAAGTACCAGTTCCAGGATGTCTTCCAACATCTGAAAGCCTCACACCCCAAGTACAAGTCAGAGCTGCATCACACCTTCTAAACTACTGGCTTCTGCTCCTAAGGTCCTCACTGATGATCCTTGACTTAAAAGACTATATGTAGTTTATCAGAAAGTTCTATGATCTAATAAACACAATAAAATTGCAGAATGCAAACCAACATAAAAAAGATACCCCATGTAACTTCATGTTTTCCAACAATGTACTCTCAGAGAAATAAGTTATAAACATACTCCATTCAAAATAGTTCCAAGAAATCTGAAGTATTTAAGAATATAGCTTAATTAAAAAATAAAAAGACCTCTAAACAACAAAAACATCAAGACACTGAGAAAGGAAATGAAAGAATGTCCTAGATGATGAAAAAATATTCCATAACCTTGAACTAGCAGAATTAATATTGTGGAAATGGATTACCAAAAATATACTGTAATTATCTATCTAAAATCTGATATTATATTATAAATCATACAAACAAATTATTAAGTATACTGTCAGGCACTTAATATATTTAGAAAAAAACAAAAAATCATATAGAACTAAAAAACACCACAAATAGCCAAAGTAATCCTATCGCATAACAGCTGAAAGTATGACAAGACCCAATCCCAAACTATATTAATTCTTACACCTGTTTTTTAAAAAATCATATCAAAAATAGATCAAATTCCTTAATTTAAAACTGGAAATACAAAAACAAAAGAAAATAGATGATACTCTTCAAGGTATTAGGTTCATTGAGAAATTTCTGAACAAACACTATTACCAGAGAAACTAGCCTTAAGTATTAACAGAGATAAGACTATATGGAAATTTAACTATCAGCAACAGAAATAACAGCAGAGAAACATCACATAATAGGAGAAAATCTTTTCAGTCACACTTTACCCATGAGAATTTAAAAAAAAAAAACTGAAGATGTTAAATACCAAGGAAAGACAAGTGTCAATCATCAAACGGGCAAGTGAACTAAGCTGATTTCAAAAAAGAGACATAGATGACCAGTAACTGGTTTTTTTTTCTGTTTTTTTATTATGATGATGATGATGATGATGATGATAATGATGATGATGTTGGCTATAGGCTTCTTGTAAATCACCTTTATAGTATTTGTATATTTTTCCCTGTATTCCTGATCTCTCCAGGACTTTTATCATAAAGGAGTGTTGGATTTTGTCAAAGGCTTTGTCAGCATCTGAGAATATGATCATGTGGTTTATTTACTTCAATTTGCTTATATGATGGGTGACATTTACCATTTTTTGTATGTTGAACAATCCCTGCATTTCTGGGATGAAGCCTACTTGGTCATGGTGAATGATATTTTTTATATGTTGTTCTATATGGTTTGCAAGAATTTTGTGGAGAATTTTTGCATCAATATTCATTAGGGAAATTGGTTTGTAATTCTCCTTCTTTGTTGAGTCTTTGAGTAGCTTGAATATTAGGGTAATTGTGGCCTCATAAAAAGAGTTTGGCCCTGGTCCAGATGGTTTCAGTGCCGAATTCCTCCAGACATTCAAAGAAGAATTAATATCATTACTCATCAAACTATTTCACATAGTAGAAACTGAAGGAATATTGCCAAATTCTTTTTATGAGGCCACAATTATCCTAATACCCAAGCCATTCAAAGATACAACCAAGAAGAACTACAGACCAATCTCCCTCATGAATATTGATGCGAAAATTCTCAACAAAATTTTAGCAAACCGTATACAACAATGTATAAAACATATCATCCACCACGACAAAGTAGGCTTCATCCCAGAAATGCAGGGCTAATTTAACATACAAAAAACCATAAACATTATCCATCATATACAAACTAAAGGAACAAAACCACATGATCATATCCTTAGATGCTGAAAAAGCCTTTGACAAAATCCAACACTCCTTTATGGTTAAAGCCCTGGAGAGATCAGGCATACAGGTAGAATACATAAATATAGTAAAGGCGATTTACAAGAAGCCGACAGCCAACATCAAACTTAATGCAGAAAAACTCAAAGCAATCGCACTAAAATCAGGAACCACACAAAGATGTCCTCTCTCCCTTTATCTATTCAAAAGAGTCTCGACATTTTAGCTAAAGCAATAGGAGAATGAAAGGAGATTAAGGGGATACAAATTGGAAAAAGAAGAAGTGAAGCTATCTCTATTTGCAGATGATACAATTGTATACATAAGTGACCCACAAAATTCTTCCAAGGCACTGCTATGACTGATAAACACCTTCAGCAATGTAGCAGGATACAAGATTAGCTAAAAAAATCAGTAGCCCTTCTATACACTAAAGATAGAAGAGCTGAAAAAGAAATAAGGGAAACATTACCCTTCATAAAAGCTGCAAATAGTATTAAATATCTTGGAGAAACTATAACCAAAGAAGTAACAGATATATTTGACAAAAATTTTAAATCACTAAAGAAAGAAATTGAAGAGGATACCAGAAAATGGAAAGCTCTCCCATGTTCCTGGATAGGTAGGATAAACATAGTAAAAATGTCAATTCTATCAAAAGCAATCTACAGATTCAATGCACTGCCCATCAAAATCCCAACACAATATTTTTTGGACCTTGAAAGAACAATACTCAATTTCATTTGGAATAACAGAAAAGCCGGGATTGCCAAAACAAATTTACTCAACAAAAGAATCTCAGGAGGCATCACCATCCCTGACTTCAAGTTATACTATAGAGCTACAGTAATAAAAAAAAAAACAGCCTGATACTGGCATAAAAACAGACTTGTGGATCAATGGAATAGTATTGAGGATCCAAACATTAACCCAAAAAACTATGAACACCTGATCTTTGACAAAGAGGCCCAAAACATTCAATGGAAAAAAGATAGTATATTTAACAAATGGTGTTGACATAGCTGGATGGAAGAATGTAGAAAAATGCAAACAGATCCAAGCCTGTCACCCTGCACAAAACTCAAATCCAAGTGGATCAAAGACCTCAACATAAACCCAGCCACTTTAAATGTGATAGAAAAGAAAGTGAGAAGTACACTTCTACAAATTGGCACAGGCAACCACTTTCTAAATATAACACCAGTGGCATAGACACTAAGATCAACAATCAATAAGTGGGATCTCCTGAAGCTAAGAAGCTTCTGTAAAGCCAAGGACACTATCAATAGGACAAAATGACAACCTATAGAATGGGAAAACATTTTCACCAACCCTACAAGTGATAGAGGACTGATCTCTAAGATATATAAAGAACTCAAGAATCTAGAGCCCAAAACTTTGAATAACCCAATCAAAAAATGGGATTCAGATCTAAAAAGGGAATTCTCAGCAGAAGAATTATGAATGGCTGAAAGGCACCTGAAAAAGTGCTCATCATCTTTAGCCATCAGAGAAATGCAAATCAAAACAACTTTGAGATACCATCTAACACCTGTTAGATTGGCTAAGATAAAAGGCATAGAGGACAGCCTGTGCTGGAGAGGATGCGGATCAAGGGGAACACTCCTCCATTGTTGGTGGGAGTATAAGCTTGTTCAGTCACTTTGGAATGTAGTATGGCAGTTTCTCAGAAAATTGAGAATCAATCTCCCCAAGGACCTAGCAATACCCACTTCTGGGTGTATACCCTAAAGATGCACAGTCACATTCCAAAGGTATTAGCTCAACTCTGTTCATAGCAGCATTATTTGTAATAGCAAGAACCTGGAAACAGCCTAGATGTCCCTCAACTGAAGAATGGATTAACAAACTGGGGTACATCTACACAATGGAATACTACTCTGCAGTAAGAAAAAATGGCATCCTAAAATTTGCAGGCAAATGGATGGATTTGGAGAATATCCTCCTGAGCGAGGTATCACAAACTCAGAAAGATAAGCAGGGGATGTACTCACTCATTAGTGGACTCTAAACAAACAAACAAACAAGAAAAAAAGCAAAGCATGCCCAAGTTGCAAACCACAACTACTGAACAGCTTGGGATCAGAAACCCCCGGACTGACTCCTTGTATCCCACTCCCACTAGAGGAACACCTGACTCAGTCTTGAGGTTTGGGGGAGAAAACTGGATCTTCCATGAGTGGAGACTGAACAAAGCAATATTGGGACAGTGGAACCATGGGACTGCCTGCCGCCCACAGGGAGGGGCTGTGGAGTTGTGGAGAAGAGAGAATGAACTGATGTGTTTAGAGGGGGAAGGAACCTAGAATAAGGATATACAAGGAAAGAAAGTGTGACTTCTTTGTTAATAATAATAATAATAATAATAATAATAATAATAATAAAAGAGTTTGGCAATATTCCTTCAGTTTCTACAGTGTGAAACTGTTTGAGGAGTAATGGTAGTAATTCTTCTTTGAATGTCTTCAGAATTCTGCACTGAAACCATCTGAACCTGGGCTTTTTTTACTTGGGAGGCTTTTAATGACAGCTTCAATTTCTTTTAGGGTTATAGGTCTTTTTAGGTATTTAACCTGATCTTGATTTAATTTTGGTAAATGGTACCTGTCCAAAAAGCTGTACATTTCTTCTAGGTTTTCCATTTTTTGTGGAATATAGATTTTCAAAGTATCACCTGATAGTTCTCTGGATTTCCTGGGGGTCTGTTGTTATGTCCCTCTTCATTTCTGATTTTGCAATTTGGACACTCTCTATATATATTTTTTGGTTAGCTTGGATAAGGGTTTATCTATCTTGTTGACTTTCTCGAACAACCAACTCTTTGATTCAATGATTCTTTGTATTGTTCTTTTTGTTTCAATTGTGTTGATTTCAGCTTTAAGTTTGATTATTTCCTGCTGTCTACTCCTTCTAGGTGAGTTTGCTTCTAATTGTTCTAAGGCTTTCAGCTGTGCTGTTAGTTCTCTACTGTAGGATTTCCCTAGGTTTTTCATATAGGCATCTAATGCTATGAATTTTCCTCTTAAGACTGCTTTCATTGTGTCCCACTACTTTGGGTACATTGTGGATTCATTTTCATTCAGTTCTAGGAAGACTTTGATGTCTTTCTTAATTTCTTCCTTAACCTAGAGGTGGTTCATTTGAGTCATGTTTAGTTTCCAGGAGTTGGTAGGCTTTCTGTGATTTTTTTGGTGTTGTTGAACTTTAACTTTAGGCCCTGGTGGTCTGATATGATAAAAAAGGATTATTTCCATTTTCGTATATATTGATATTTGCTTTATGACCGATTATGTGGTCAGTTTCAGAGAAAATTCCATGTGGTGCTAAGAAATATGTATATTCCTTTGTGAATATTCCTTTGTGTGTTTGGGTGGAAGCTTCCGTAATGTCTATTAAATCCATTTGCATCATAACTCCTGTTAGACACCTTATTTCTCTGTTGAGTCTCTGTCTAGTTCACCTATCCAAGGGTGAAAGTGGGGCATTGAAGTCTCTCACTATTAGAATACCCTCCTAATCGATGTATCACAAACCCAGAAAGATAAGCAGGAGATGTACTCACTCATTAGTGGACTCTAAACAAAAAAGCAAAAAGCAAAACATGTCCAAGCTGGAAACCACAAACACTAAACAGCTTGGGATCTGAAACACATTGGACCAGCACCTTGCATCCCACTCCCACCAGATGAACACCTGATCCAGTCTTGATGTTGGGGTGAGGAAAGCAGATCCGCCAAGAGTGGATGCTAAACTAAGCCACATTGGGACCTTGGGACTTCCTGCCCTTGCTGGGGAAGAGATAAAGAAATGTGGAGGAGAGAGAGTGCCTGGAAGGGGTGGAGGGAGAAAGTGAGCTTGAACAAGGATATACACAGATAAAAATATGGCTTTATTCATAATAAATACATAAAAGAAAAATATCAGAAATGAGAGTAGAAGGGAAACTTCAAGAATGAGTTAGAAGGAACTAGAAGGAAAACATCAAGAATGAGAGAAGAATATCAACAGCCAAATATAGAATAGAGAATGCACAAGAAGACTATCAAGAGAGTGAATAGGTATTTTCCCCTAACCCCTTAAGATAGATGTGGTGATATATCTTATATTTAATAAAGTCAGTCTGGATTATCAGAGTGAGGGAACAGATCACAATCAATTTTCACCCAGCTATCTTCCTAAGTGCTCAGCCTAGCTCATTGGTTTTACTGAATCCCACCCTGACTTCCTATGCTTCCTTAAATACCTTCTTCACCCAGTTCCTTCAATTCTGGATTCAACTCTGCATCATAATTCTAGACTTAGGATTAAAAGTGTGAACCACTACTGTTTTGTAGTTAGGCCTTGAACTCACAGAAACATAAAAAGATCTGTCTCTGGAGTTGTGGAATTAAAGCATAGGTCACCACTCAGTCTTTCCCATGGTGAGATTAAAGGCATGAGTTAACACTCTCTAATCCTCCTGGCTTTACTGTAGGTGGATTTGTTCTCTGATATTCCAGACTGATTTTATTAAATATAAAATATATCATCACAGATAGAAAAGTCTTAGTAAGAGCTAATGCCATGGATTACTTTCAAGCCCTGAGCTGTCTGAACCCTGGTCCCCCAGGCATTGAAAATTTTTCACCTTGTTCATCAGAAAGATTGGTCTGTAATTTTTCTTTTCCATTGTTTCTTTATGTGGCTTTTATATGAAGGTGATTCTGGTTTCATAATAGCAATTAATCTAATAAAAAGATTTTTATGTTAAAAGTAAATCCTGAATTTTATTGGAGACCCCAAGATATTGAAGATACTAAATGTATAGGATGCCTTTCAAGAAGAGCTACAGATTGGATATGGAACCAGCTTAAGAGAGATAAATTTATAGCAGTCAATAAAGATGAAAGAGTTATCTTCTTATCTGAAGAGCAAAGTATTTTGGCATTATATATGATGATGGAGAATTTGGAACTTGCTCCACTTGGTTTCAGTCTTGCTTTGGTTTGTGTATCTTCTGTTTCATTGAATATTAGAAGTATGCAATCTGATTTTTTTATTTTAATTTTATAGATGGTTATAGTTAAGAGATTGCCATGAGTCTTAGAAGAGAATTTGAACTTTAGAGTTTTAAATAGTATGAAGACTATAATAAACTATAGGAAGCTTTGAAGTTGAGCTAAACACATTTTTACAATACACTATCACTACAAGCCTATGGGGGTCTGGGAGTGCAATGTGGTGGTTTAAACAAGAATGATCCCAATAGGCTCATATATTAGAATGCTCAGTCATAAAGGAGTAGTACTACTTGAGAAGGAATAGAAGGTCTGACCTTGTTGAAGGTGTGGCCTTTTGGAAGATGTGTGTCCTTGCGGTTGGGCTTTGAAAGCCCAAGCAAGGTCCAGTGTCTTGCTCGTCATGTTGCCTGGGGATCTAGATGTAGAACTGTCAGCTACTTCTCCAGCACCATGTCTGTCCACATGCTGCTATGCTCCCTACTATGATAATGGGCTTAACCTGTAAAACTGTAAGCAAGCCCCAATCAAATACTCTCTTTTGAGTTGCTATGGTTATAGTGTCTATTCACAACAATAGAAAAGTGACTAGTGAATCATCTAAACAACTTTGACTAGTATGGAGGTTTGGATGAAATTAACCCCCATAAACTCATATGTTTAAACACTTGGTCCCTAGTTAGCAGAGGTATGTTGGAAGGATTAGATGGTGTAGCCTTTTTAGAGACAGCATATCCTGGAGATCTGGCTTTGAGACTTCCAAAGCCTTCTACCATCCCCAGAGCATTCTCTGCATTACAAATAAGGTTCCAGAAGTGAGATCTCAACTGTTCTTGCTGACATGACTTCATCCATAACAGACTCTAACCCTTGAACTCTATGACCAGTTACACACTTTCTTATACTGGTTTTCTTGGTCATAGCATTTTATCACAGCAATAAAAACATAACTAATACAGAGATACATGGAGGCTTTCTAGAATTGCCTACAAGTAAATTGGTAACTTTGCTATGAATAAACACAGGAGCCAAAGTGTAGACTATAAGGGAGGTATAGGAAGGAAAAGTTTGAGGTAAATAAAGTGAGTTCTCCCATCATCTGAAAACAAAGAAAGGGAAATCCGACCATGGATAGTGTAAATCAATCAGAGGATATTGTTAGAGAAGAGTGATTAAAGAGCTAAAGGTTAATCCTGAGGATAAGACAAAATAGGTTAGTCATAGTATTACAACAAGATTGTCAGTTCCAGTCAGCCTAGACTAGACAGCAAATTCCAGGCCAGTCTAGGATACCTACTGAAAATTTGTCATTTAAAAATGCAGAAAAATACTGTGAACTTTTATAATAAATAAAATAATATTTTAGAATTTAATTTTAAATAGATTTATTGTACAGAGCAGACTGTGCTGAGTGGAAGGGCATTGAGGCAAGGGAGTGACGTTAATATTACAAAAGAAATAAGTTTGGGTGCTATTGTGATACTTGGGACAAGAAGATGAAAAGGCATTGTAGAAAGAAAAAATGAGCTGATATAAAAGATACTTTGTATCATAAGAGCCCCTGGAAAGGGGCTGGGAGACTAGAGTCATAGAAAAACTGTTTAAACGCTGGTTGTTCACAAACACACACACACACACACAAACACACCAGTCACGTCAAATGCATATACCTTGAGGACTAGCAGCCAACCAGCAGAGCAAGATTTTGTGAAAAAACTAGAAAGGAGCAATTAGTAAGGTACCTGGAGGGCTTTGTAGGCACATGGGTGAAGAAGTCAAGTACACTGAGAAGCACTAAGTATCCATGTGTCTAGCAACAAGAATGCTGTGGGTAGTAATTTAGCCTAGTAGTGAAATATTATAGAAAGCTAAAATCAGACAGTCAGCAAGAATGCAAAATGTATGAGCGCATATTGCATGAAGGGTTAGGGATACTGACAGTTAAAGGTTAAAGGTTAACCACAGATTCTACAAAAAGAAAAAATGTAAACACTATCCTGACTATAAACCCTTTGATCTACAGTGCTGCCCTGCCTGCAAAACATGCTAGTACAGTGGAGGCACAAAGCCTGTGGGAGTAAACAATTAATATCTGACTTGTGCTAAGGCCCACTTTATAAAATTAAACCCATACTTGACTCTGCTTAGGTGACAAAGAACATAAGACCAGATAGTCCAGGGTCCTAGAAGAAAACCAAATACTACTGTTCTACTAAAGGCAAATAGAAAAAAAAGACTCCTAATGGCATCCTGCTATACTTATAGATCAATACTTTGCTCAGTCATCAGCAGAGAAGCATCTGCAACAGATGAGAAAAATACAGTGATGCATAATCAGACAACAATGAGAGTGTGAGAGATCTCAGAATACTCAGCCATATACAGGACTTTTGCATCAAATCCCTCCCTTCAGGGTTTAGGGATCCCTGTATAAGATGAGAAAGAAAACATTTGTTATTATTATTATTATTATTATTATTATTATTAAAAGGTCATATTTTTTATCCATGTATCCCCTTGTTCAGGCTCCCTTCTCCTTCCCGCCCCTCCCACTCACTCTCTCATCTTCTCATCTCTTTATCTCCTCCCCAGCAAGAGCAGGAGGTCTCAAGGTCCCAATGTGGCTTAGGTCAGCATCCACTCCAGGCAGATCCGCGTTCCTCACCCCAATATCAAGACTGGGTCAGGTGTGTGGAGGGCATGGGCTCCAAGGTGCCGGTCCAAGGTGTTTCAGATCCCAAGCTGTTCAGTGGTTGTGGTTTGCAGTTTGGACTTGCTTAGCATTTTTGTTTAAAGTCCACTAATGAGTGAATACAACCTCTGCTTATCTTTCTGAGACTGTGATACCTTGCTCAGGAAGATATTCACCAAATCCATCCATTTGCCTGCAAATTTTAGGATATCATTTTTTCTCACTGCTGAGTAGTACTCCATTGCTTGTTTGTTTGTTTTAAGAATATGTTTTACATATATAGTATGGCTTCTGGTTTTGTATTTTTATGAGATTCCTAAATGTGCAAATGAATGTGTCTCTGCATCTATATCTGTCTCTTCTTTTTATATCTTTTTCTTGGTCTTTGTAAGTTCCACTTGTTTGTTTTGTCCTATTCTGATTTGTTTGGGTTTTTTATCTTATTTTATTTTGTTATCATTAAGATACCTCTTTTTTCTAATATGAGACAGAAATGGAGAGTGGATACAGATGGAAGGAGAGGTGGGGAGTTAATAGGAGGAGTAGATGGACAACCATAATTAAAATATATTGTATGAAAAAGTAGTTCCAATAAAAGAAAAAAATTTCTGGGATCCAGCTTTTAGTCTTCTGTAGACCCATCAAATCTAATGTCCTGGAAAGCTGTGTATCCCAAGTAGATATCAGCCTTGGAGTAGTGGCTTCCAAGAAGCACCAATGATGGTTCTATTGAACTAGTTTGGAGAAATTATCAACTTCTTGGTGACTTTTGCACCTCATTGTGAACTGAGTAGACTCTACTGCTATTTCTCATCTGATAAATTTTTTAAGAAAACAGGCTTATTGAGTACATGGTAAGGGGCATCTTAGTAAGCAGTAGTAAGACTAATTTATTGAAGACTTTAAAAATACTTATGTACTAATTTTTACTTATTTGTCAGTGGTACATGTATGTTCATGTGGGTAAGTGGATATACAAGTAATGCCAGAGATTTAGGTCTGGTGTCTTCTATTGCATCTCATCTTATTTTTTGAGATAAGGTTTCTCATTGAACCTGAATTTTGCAAATCTGGAGAGACTTGCTGGCCAGTAAGATCCAGGATTTTCCTATCTTAAAACCATCGCTGTTTCAGCACTGGGGTTATAAACGTAACCACTAGACCTAGCTTTTTATGTGGGCATGGGTACAAATCCTAGAAAGTATCTTAGTGGTTGAACCATATTTCCAGCTCCATAGAATACCTTCTGAAGTTTAAATAAGATATTGTATATAGCACAAATTCTATTTGGTATTATCATAAAAGCGTGAACCAGTAAAAGTTGGAATATCAGAGAAATAGAGAAAAAAACACACCCAGTTCTTACCTCGCCAACTCTTCAGGCCTGTCTCCCAAATCCTCTGACTCCAACCTCTCTGTCCTCAGCCAAAAAAAAAGTAGTAGTGTGGAAACTAAAGTCCCTCTACCTTGAGCCCTAGAGCAATTTGGGGAGCTGAGAAGTTTCTAGTCCCCCATCCTGAGAAGTTTCTAAATCCCCAACGCTAAGCAGACAAAGTCAAGTGTCTAGGTCCTGAGTAATCAGAGGGCATTCTGGCCCAGCTGGGAAGCATCTTCTCCCCATCCTAAGACAATCAACCAGTCAGCCAATAGCTGCCCACTTGATAGTAAAGAAACTTTCTCTAGGCCCCTCACTCCTCGGCCTAATAACAGCATTTTTATAGTCTTTGTTTGATCTTTGTGTTTTAAAAAGTCTTGCTTTTGAGTGGGGAGTCCCTTCTCCACTAGCACTGCTGTGTGTCAGAAGCTGAGCCCAGCTGTACAGCTGTAATAAACCTTCTTTGCATTTGCATTCGGAAAGTCAGTGTGATTCGGGGGATCTTTCTGGGGGTCACTGAGACTGGTCAGAACATTAGGAGAAGCTGAATTCTTCCCTTTTCTCTCTCTCTCCATCCAGCTATCTCACTTTCTGGTTCCACATTCCTAGAGCTAGGATTAAAGGTGTATGACACTATTGGCTGGCTCTGTTCTTGAACTCACAGAGATACTGATGGACCTCTGCCTGAGTGCTGAAATTAAAGGTGTGAGTCATCACTCCCTGACCTTCAAGGCTTGTCTCTGTGGACAGCTCTGTATGCTGATATTTCAGGCTATTTTTATTAGATATACAATATATCACAATTGTGGGTAAAACTTACTTATAGTATTTTTCATAGTAAATACTTGCTATTGTTGTTCTTTATAATTTAAATTACTAAAATTTAATAAATTTGCATACTACATACAACTTTTGGGACAAGGTTTCACTAAGTCATCCTGAGTTGCCTGGCACTTGCTATATTAGGCTAGTCTGGCCTGGATCTCCAAGAGACCTGCCTCCTGCCTCTGTCTCTGCTTCCTCCTTTAGAGTGCTAGGATTAAAGACATATGCTACTACAACCCATCTAAGTATAATTGAACATTACTTGAAACTTTTCAGAGTCTGGTAGTTCTTGCTGGTGATAGTGACCGAACCATTAAAGCCAACATGCTAATACAGTTTCATTCTGTACCCTGTTTCTAAGTCCTGAAAGTATTTTTCCATTAGTAATAGCACTAATAGCTGAAACGTGTAAATACAACTTTTTTTTTTACTTTTTGTAATGATGCACTGAAGATAGTAATTGATAGTCACACTGATTAAATCAATTAAAACTTTTAAGTTCTTTTTATTTATAGCCAGACTAAGAGCAGGCTGGAGCTTCTGAAAAGTCTCTTGGTGCCCAAATTTAGGAATGCACAGATTTTCAAGGCAAAACCCACTAAGATACTTCAAAGTTAGATAAGGGTTAGAGCAACCTTGAAGCATCCATTGTTGACAAAGAATAGTAGTTGTTTTAGACATAACTTGCCAATTATTTTGGTTAACACATCTGGATGATGATCAAGGCCATGGAAATCTTAAATGTATTTCCAAGGCTGAGAACTGGGCTGAGCCTTGGACTGAGAACTCTCTAAGCAAATGTAAAATGTAGCAAAAATGATGACATTATTGTAATCATTTTATTTTCATTATCTTTTCTACTATGCTCAACATCCAAGCTCGGCTTGTTGGTGGGTTGGTTGGGTTTTTTTGTTTTTTTTTTTTTTTTTGAGAAATCATTCCAAATTATATCAACAGTCAGCTTCCTTTTGTTTATTTGGATAATTAGAGATGTGTCCAAGAACTTGACCCAGAACAGTCCTCCACTCCCATAGGGGGCGCTAAAGTACTGTCAGGAAAGTTATTGAAAGAGGAGAGGCTCCTCTGCCGGACGAACCAAAGCTAGCGAATTCGTCATCGCCTTCCGGTTCCTGGCCGCCGCCCGCGTAAATTTGAAATGGCTGAGGAGCTGCAGAGGGATGTTCTTCTGGAACCTGAAGTTATGTTTTCATCGAGCTCCGACTTGTCGACCGAGGAGGAGCCAGCGTCTCTGAAGGAAGGTGAGCACTTCAGCCTGCAGTCAGAGGGCTGCTTCCAAGGCTGGCTGCGGGCGCCCGGCCACCTGCGTGGGAGGGCTGTGCGGGACCTCGGAGTCTCCATCCTCTTTACTCGGTTTAGTTCTGTTCCGGAATCCCACAAATAAAAAGGACACAGGGAGCGTTGTACTCACTTATTTGTTGAGCCAAGGTGTATCTTTAAAAAAAAAATCCAACATCTAAGGCATCATGTGTTACATTCTCCTTTTTGAAAATCACTGCTTTGCTTTTAAAGCAACTAGTTTAGATGTGTGTACAGTGATGATGGCCAAGTGAGTGAGGACTCCTGGAAAAAAAGCTGTGTGTGCAAAGGCATATTTAATCTGCATGTTATTTATTTACTTATTTACTTAAGGCATATGTACAAAGGCTGATTGACGTAAGTAATGTGAAGTTGTGGGCCCTAATTATAGTTTATTTGGAGATACTCTAAATAATCATTCCTTGTCTACTTCTATGTCAGATCTGTTATCCCATGATTAACATTTAAAGTCAGACCTAGCATCCTATGACTAGTAAGTGCAGCTATAACAGCATTTTGAATGCATTAATTTAACAAATTCTAGTTTCTACCAATCAAAGAGCTAAGAATGCTATCAGAATCTGACGTTTATAGCTGAGAGTTTCCTGCTTACCTATAACTTGCCTCCGGTTTTCAACAATGTATTTGAAAAATGTCTTGATTTATGTTTTTTGTTGTTGTTTTGTTCTGTTACTATTTTTAAAAAATTAACGAAATTGCTTCAATATTGGAACATAGAATTTGAGATAACCTAAAACTGTGTTCCTGGGTCATGGTTACTCTGTGGCTGATTTTATGTCAACTTTACACATTTGAAAGGTCTGAACTTCCATTGAGAAAATGCCTCTGTAAGATCCATCTGTGGGGCATTTTCTTAACTAGTAATTGATGGGAGAGAGCCCAGCCTGTTGTGGATAGTGCTGTCCCTGGGCTGGTGGTCCTGAGTTTTCTAAGAAAGCAGATTAAGCAAGCTATGATGATGAAGCCAGTAAGCAGTACCCTTCCATGGCCTCTGCATCAACTCTTGCCTCTGAGTTTCTGTCCTGCTTGAGTTCTTACCCTCACTGCTTTTGATGATGAGCTGTTATAAGGAACTGGGAGTGAAATAAACATAAACCCTTTCTTCTCCAAGTTGCTTTTGGTCATACTGTTTTCATTGCAACAATAATAACCCTAACTAAGATAGTACTCATATTTAGCTCCAGAATGAATTCTCTTATCCCCTCCCAAGTAATAATTGTGTTTCTGTGTTAATAGGACTGTTTCCGTGGTTTTTTTTGTTGTTGTTTTTTGTTTTTTGTTTTTTGTTTTTTTTTTTTCCTTTGGCTGTCAGGTAACCCTAACTGTTGGATAGTGTACATAGGATAGTGTCATTTTTACAGGTAGGAAACTCTGATTTCATATCTTTCTTTCAGGAAACAGTGTTTAGCTTCTTCTATGTGAGCTTTTAAATCTGCTTTTGGAGTTGAACTCAACATGGTCGTCATAATATCAGCATTTAAGAACTTGTCTTTGAATGCAATTCACCAATTTCACTTGCTAATAGAAATTTAATACAAGTTCTGGCTTTATTTTGATGATATCTAGTCATGTGCGCATAAACTTTCCCAATAATTTATGTTTTCCATAAGCATAACAGAGATAAGATGTTCTTCCCATTAAGATCAGTCACCATAGTGATGGTTTAGCAGGCCCTGACAGTCTTTGAATTCGAACTTATTCCCATGACTTTCTAAATTCCAAATAGTTAATAGTCAATTTCTCTGTTTTTTGATTTAGTGACATTGTGTTTTCATCTCAGATAGTTTTTAAGTGTGTTTTTGTCTTCTAACAATACAAACACTGTAAATTACCAGTTTGTTTTTTTTTTCTGTAAGGTATGTAGGAATTCACTGTTGTATATTTACAGTTTTTGGAAAGCAAAAGTTGAAAGCATAGTCATGTTTCAAAAGATAAAAACGTGAGATTTACCTGTGGACCTCATGGAAGCAAAGACTCTTGGAATTGTGACACCAAGAAAACCTGTCTTATCAGTCAGTGCAATAAAAATTAAGGACAATGCAGCTGATTGGCATAACTTAATCCTGAAATGGGACAGCCTCAGTGATGCTGGTTTTACCACTGCAAGCAATATTGCCAACCTGAAAGTCAGCTTGTTGAGTAAAGAGAAGGTTGAGTTACAGAGCAGCAGCCCATCTTCCAGTGAAAAGGAAGAGAAGGCAGATCTGGAATATGATAAGGAACTTGAAGTGCTCTATAAGGACCTGCTGGCCACCTTGGATGGCTTGACTAAAATACAAATGAAAATGGAAAAGCTGTCTTCAACCACCAAGGGAATTTGTGAACTAGAAAATTATCATTATGGAGAAGAAAGTAGCCGGCCTTCTCTGTTTCACACATGGCCCACAGCCTTCTTTTATGAAGTCTCCCATCTGCTCTCCAGTGCATACAAGAAAGAGCTCCTCCTGAAGCACACCATTGGCACAGAGCTGGCCCACACTGCTGACTGCAACCTCAGCCTGACCTACCTGTCTATGTGGCTGCACCAGCCGTACATAGAGAGCAACAGCAAGCTGCAGCTGGAGAGCATGCTGCTAGAAACAGGGCACCGGGCCCTGTGACTCTGTGGCCGGCCTCAGGGCTCAGGACTCCTGGCTGGACAGTCCCTTGGGTGAGAACTGTTGTGCCCCAGGGCCAGCCACTGCAACCTCTCCAGACACATACAAGAACTTCTACAGCTGTCTTCCCCTTCTGCCTTGTCCCAGGTTATCATGGGAGCAGCACTGAGTCAAATGAATGAGAAGAAATGACTGAGGGGCCTCATTTTGTAAACTGAGTATAATTTACATATTACATCTGTGTAGGCAACCCAAGTTTCCTATTTTTACTTTGTACCTATCCACCATTTCTGTTTCTTTTTTTGTGGTATTGGAAATCAAACCCAGATTTCACACAAGCTGAATACTTAACCACTGGGCTACATCCCCAACCCTGTGCTTAAAATTTGAAACAAATGTTTTAACTCTATAGTTATAACTAAAATCCCATAAATATTTGAAGTTTAAAAAAAAATATTAATGAACAATTTCTCACTGCTTAAAATATGTAAATGCTGTGGATGTTGGTATCAAATCATTCCAAAATTTCTTTCAATATCTGTTTCTAAAGCTCTTCTATAATAATTGCATCTTCTTATGAAAATATCACATGACACAAAATAGTTATCTTGTTCTTCAAATGGAGCTATGGCATTGATTCTTAACGTATTACAAAAATTTGTGATGAGTCAGGTTCTTTGCTTCAATATGAAATGTACCTTTGGAAATCTGCAACCAACAATATTGGCTTTGCAGTCTAAAGCTCAGTAATCACATACTTTAGAAATTTGTCTTGTTCAGCTATGGGAAAATGTTCTCCATAGAACATATAAGCTGTGAATGGAGAAGTAGAAAATCAGGAACAAGACATGGCTGCCCACTCCTTCCATATCTATTCAATATAGTACTTGAAGTTATAGCTAGAGCAATAACGCAACTGAAGGAGACCTAGAGGATACAAATTGGAAAGGAAAAGCCTAAGTATTGCTATGCATAGATGGTATGGTAGTATTCATAAGAAACCCTGAAAATTCAGGGAACTCTTATAGCTGATAAACACCTCCAGCAAAATGGCTGGATACAAGAGTAACTCAAAGAAATCAGTAGTTCTCCCATATACAAATGTCAAAGGGACTGATAAAGAAATCAGGGAAACAACACTCCTCACAGTAACCACAAACATTAAAAAAAATCTTGAGATAACTCTAACCAAGCAAATGAAAGACTTCTATGATAAAAACTCCAAATCTTTGAAGAAAAAAAATAAAGAAGATTTCAGAAGATGGAAAGATCTCCCTTGCTTATAGATGGGTAGGGTCAATATAGTAAAAATTGCAATCTTACCAAAAGCATTCTACAGATTCAATGCAGTCCCCATCAAAATTCCAACAGAAGTTTTATAGACTTGAAAGAATAATATTTAACTTCAAATGGAAAAGCAAAAACCCTACAATAGCTAAAACAATCCTGAATAATAAAAGAACTTCTGGAGAGATCATCATCACTAATTTCAAGCTATACTACAAAGATACAGTAATAAAAACCACATGGTATTAGCATAAAAACAGCTATGTCGATCAGTGGAATCAAATTGAAAATCCATATATAAATCCACATAGACACCTTTTTTATTATTATTATGAATAAAGTCACATTTTCTATCCATGTATGTCCTTGTTCAGGGTCCCTTCTCCCTCCCACCCTCTCCAGTCACACTCTCTTCACATCTCCACATTCCTCCCCAGCAAGGGCAGAAGGTCCCCAGGTCCCAATGTCCCAATATGGCTTAGTTCAGCATCCACTCCTGGCAGATCCAGTTTCCTCCCCCTCAACATCAGGACTGAGTCAGGTGTTCCTCTAGAGGGAGTGGGATCCAAGGTGCCAGTCCAAGGTGGACACCTTATTTTTTATAAAGAAGACAGAAAAAGGAAGTCCTATTTAGGCACCCTCTCCACTATTACTTGGTGTACTAGCCAGGGTTAGGGTCATGTGGGTTCTTGGAGGTTTCTTTAGCACCAGGTGTCTTTCTAACCCCACAGTGGCTCCCTCTATCAAGATACCCATGTCTTGGTTCCCTTTCTGTTGCTGTTCTCACTCAGCCATCTCCTCTCATGGTTTGTTCCCACCTCCCCTTGCTTGTTAACAGTGTTATGATCTCAATTTACTCAGGAGATCTTCTCTATTTTCCCTTCCCAGGAGGATCCCTGGATGTTTCGCTTAAGTTCCTCCTGTTACCTAGCTGTTCAGGGGTTTTGGTTTGCAGCCTGGTTATTCTTTGCTTTATGTCTAAAATCTACTTATGAGTGAGTATGTACCATGTCTATCTTTCTTGGCCTGTGTTACCTCACTCAGGATGATACTCTCCAAATCCATCCATTTGCCTGCAAATTTTAGGATGTTATTTTTTTTTTTCTGCTGAGTAGTACTCCATTGTGTATCTAGGGCATCTAGTTTGTTTCCAGGTTCTAGCTATTATGAATAATGCTATGAACATAGTTGAGCTAATGCCCTTGGGGTAAAAAATGTGCATCCTTTGAGTATATATGCCCAACAGTGGTATTGGTGGATCATATCAAATGAATGACCACCCTAATTCTCATTATAGAACCTTCATCCAGCAATGGATGGAGGCAGAAGCAGAAATTCATAGCTAAGCACCAGGACAAGCTCCTGGTCCAGCTGAAAGAGAGAGGAGAGAATATATGAACAAAGGGATCAAGATCATGAGGAGGAGACCCACAGAGATGGCTGACTGGAGCTATTGAGAGCTCACTGACTCTGAAATGACAGCTGAGGAACCTTCATGGAAAGGACTAAACCCTTCAAATTAGGTTACTCATTGGTTGGTGTTCTTACAAGTTCTGCATATCCATTGCCTCTACATCTTACAGGCAAGAGAAATTGTAGGTTGAAGGTTTGTAACTGGTTTGCTATCCCACCACTAGAAGTTGGCTGGTTCAGGCTTTGTGTCCTCCATTACTGAGTCCTTGCTAGGGTTACCCTCATAGAACCCTGAGTTTCTACTACACTAGGTTTCCATAGCCCCACCCCCCAAATACCCTTCAATTCTAGCTCTCTCTCCCACTCCCCAATCCACTGCAAAATCTATTTCCCCTGCCCAGGGAGATCTGTGTGCACCCTTTAGAGCACTCTTTGTTACTTAGCTTTTTTGGATCTGTGTGCTATATCATATGATTTATTTAACAGCTACTACCCACATATAAATGAGTATATATCATTTTGCCTTTCTGGGTCTGAATTACCTCACTCAAGATGATTTGTTTCTAGTTCCATCCATTTTCCTGCAAATTTCATGGTTTGTTTTTTTTTTTTTTAACAGCTGAGTAATACTCCATTGTGTAAATGCACCACATTTTCTTCATTTATTCTGGTTGAGAGACATCTAGGTTGTTTCTAGTTTCTGGGTATCATGAATAAAGCCACTGTGAACACAGTTGAGCAAGTGTCTTTATAGGAGAATGGAGTGTCCTTTGGGTATATGCTCAAGAATGGCATACTTGGATCTTGAAGTATATCAGTTTCCTGTTTCTGAGGAGAAGCTATATTGATTTCCATAGTGGTTTTACAAGTGTGCACTCTCACCAAAACTGGAGGACTGTTCTCCTTGCTTCACATCCTAACCCTCACCCTGAGTCATTCTGACCAATGTAAGATGGAATCTCAAAGTAGTTTTGATTTGCATTTCCCTGATGGCTAAGGATGTTGAGCATTCATTTAAATGTTTCTCGCCCACATAAGATTCCTGTATTGAGAATTCTGTTTAGATCTGTATCCCATTTTTAAAGTGGATTATTTGGAGCTAGGGCAGCCCCGTGGAAGAGGGGGAGGAAGAACTGTAGAAACCAGAAGGGTTGAAGACAATAGGGTAATAGTCTCACAAAATCAACTAAGCAGGTCTCCTAGAGGCTCACAGAGACTGGAGAAGCAATCGTGTAGTCTACATGGGTCTGCAGTGGGTCCTCTGCAAACATGTTATGGCTTGTTAGCTTGGTGGTTTTGGTTGATTCCTCATGGTGGAAGTGGGATTGTTTCTGTCTCTTTAGCCTACCCTTGGGACTATTTTCCTCCTACTGAGTTGCCTTGCCCAGTCCTGATATGAGGGTTGGGGCCTAATCTTATTGTAACTTGTTATGCTGTGTTTGGAGAAGGAATAGATCGAGGAAAGTTTGGGGTGTGGGGGAGCTGGGAAGAATGATGGGAGGGGAAACTGAGGTTAAGATATATAAGAGAATAGAAAGAGAGAGAGAAATGTGTCATTTTCAGCCATGGGAAAATACTCTCCACAGAAAATATAATCTGCAGATCAAGAACTATCTAAAGAAGAAGTGGCATCTAGACTTTCTGGTAGAAAAGGTAACCTCCAAGACTGGAGACGTATCTCAGTTTGGTATAGTGCTTCCATAGCATTCATGAGGCCCTGCTTTCTGTCCGCAGTACCATATGCACAGTCTCAGGAATTGGGAGGTAGAAATAAAAGGATTAGAAGTTCAAAGTCATCTTCAATTATAAAGTGAGTCTGAGCCCAGCCTGAGCCTTATGAGACCTTGTCTCTAAAGTGTTCCCAAAAAAAGGAAAGGAAAAGAGGGGAGAAGGAGGAGGGGAATCAACTCCAGAATACATTCCTCACTGTCTTTGTGATCTCTAATTGTGTTGTGCTCCTCCAGTCTGGCCTCCCTCCTGGTTTTGTGCTACAATGTTTATGATTTGTGCCTCAGTAAAGCTGGAAAAGACAAAAACAAAATAACAGTTAAGAATAAGTACTGAAGTAAGCAATATTTTGTATTTTGTTTTGTTCTCGGTGTAGCTTTGGAGTCTGTCCTGGAACTCGATCTGTAGACCATGCAGGCTTCAAACTCATGGTGTCCCACCTGCCTCTGCCTCTCAAGTCTGGGATTAAATCTGTGTGCTACCACTGGCGGTATAAATAAGCTATTTTTAAAGAAGTGTATGTATTCCATTAGTGACACTATTGTAAATTATTAAGAAATGCCTCATTTAATCTTAACTGAAGTAAGCATATTATTTTTATCTTCCCTTCATAGGGAAGGAAACTGATACCCTCTAAGCCTTGTGTATTGTTTCTAATTATCTTTGTCATTGTTGCTGTAGAGTCACCATGAGCAAGGCAGCTTCTAGAAAGTGTACAGTTTCAGATGATTAGTCAGTGATCATCATGGCAGGAAGCATGGCGGCATGCAGGCATAACACTGAGAGATTGTTTCCTGATCTTCAGAGAAAAAGAGTGAGAGCACACAGACCTCAAAGCCCCAGTGACCCACCTCATTAGTCAGTGTCACACCTCCTAATCCTTCCTCCTAATCCTCCAAAGGGACCTCCAGCTGTGAACCACACATTCAGATATGTGAATCTGTGGGGACCATTCAAACCATCACAGTATGTAATGACCTTTGGGTAGACTTTGGTCAGTAATTCTGGTGGCCTCACAGAGGAAATGGAGAGAAGGAGAAATTAAAGGAAGACAAGGGAAGAAAGCCTAGTAAAAGTTTCACATACCTTCCCAGAGGCCTTAGGAAAGCACTCTGCCAGTCTTAAAAACTACCATAGCATTTTTACTTAGTAATCACTTTGCCTACAAAAAAAAAAAAAAAAAAAAAAAAAAAAAAAAAAATTAATAAAAAAAAAAAAAAAAAAAAAAAAAAAAAAAAAAAAAAAAAAAAAGTAAAACACTTATTACATAGAATGAGATATCCTATTGTGGATTAATGGAATAGAATTGAGGATCCAGACATTAACCCAAAACCCTATGAACACCTGATCTTTGACAAAGAGGCCCAAAACATTCAATGGAAAAAAGATAGTATATTTAACAAATGGTGTTGACATAGCTGGATGGAAGTATGTAGAAAAATGCAAATAGATCTGAGCCTGTCACCCTGCACAAAACTCAAATCCAAGTGGATCAAAGACCTCAACATAAACCCAGCCACTTTGAACTTGATAGAAAAGAAAGTGGGAAATACACTTCTACGAATTGGCACAGGTGACCACTTCCTAAATATAACACCAGTGGCACAGACACTAAGACCAACAATCAATAAGTGGGATCTCCTGAAGCTAAGA
>PVIH01022843.1:0-26256 GCA_004025045.1 Sigmodon hispidus | reverse complement strand
ATTGCCAAATATCAAGAATGAATCTAGCTGAGATTATAGTACCATATACTAATGCTAAAATTGTATAATTGTGACTGAATTAATAAAGATTGGCAAAGAGCTTGTAGTAATTCTTAAGAAAAAGTAAACACAAATATCCAAAAAATAAACATCAATTTCTAAAAAGAACTGAATGAATTCTTTCCTGCATAGTGAAATGAACACCTATTTCTGGGACTCTTACATTTTATACTGATGAAAATAAATTAGGAATGATTAGTTATAAAGCAGGAAGCATTAGTAAACTAATCCAAAGTCCATACGATTTAGTTAAAAAAGCAGAGTTGTGTTCCATTCTGATGCTTTTATTAGACTTTGATGTATCTCTTATATAATTACCTATTCTCAATATGCATGAAGGGCTCTATTGTATATAGAAACTGCTGAACTTATTCCTGATAATTCAGTAATAACTATATTATTTGTACAACTACAGCATGCAATCCAAGGAAGGGTTTGCCCACTTTATATTACCCATATTGGATCTTATACTGGGTACCTTGGAGGCTTATCAAATGAAAATGAAAAATTGATCTATTACTGATAGAAAGTGTGTTGGAAACTTCAGGACTTCATAAGAAACATCATGTTAATAGTAAAGGCTTAAGGAAAAAAATTTCCATTAGTTGGTAAGAAGCTAAGGAAATATAAATATATGTATATATCTACCTTGTTTTTTGTATAATCAAGTTTGTTTTCCTTCAGAAACTAATCCTAAAGGTACACTCAGAAATAAAATTTGATAAGTGGATGTATTTTATTTAGTAGAGTGTTGTTGTTAGTTCTTTCTTTTTTGCTCTTGGCTTATTGGGGGCCCACTACCCAGCTCCCAAGCAAATCACACACGTGGTAAACCAAAAAATGAAAGAAACATTCCAGGAACTAAAAACTGAAATAGAAGCAATAAAAAAGGCACAAAATGAGGCAAAGATGAAAATAGAAAATCTGAAGAAAAGAGCTGGAACTACAGATACAAGCATAACCCTCAGAATCCAAGAGCTGGAAGACAGAATCTCAGGAGTGGAAGACTCAGTAGTGGAATTAGATACTTCAGTCAAAGAAAATACTGAAACGAAAAAAGCCATAACACAAAATGTTCAGGAAATATGGGACACCATGAAAAGACTTAACTTGAGAATAATAAAAACAGAATAAGGAGAAGACTACCAGCTCAAAGACAGAGATGACGTATTCAATAAAATTATAGAAGAAAATTTTCCTAACCTAAAGATATAAATGCCTATAAAAATACAAGAAGCTTACAGAACACCAAATAGATATGACCCTAGAGAAAAGTCTGCTTGCCACATGGTAATCAGGCCATAAAACATATAGAACAAAGAAAAAAATTTAAGAACTGCAAAAGAAAAGGGTCCACTTACCTATAAAGGCAGACCCATCACAATAATGACTAACTATTAAAGAATTCAAGAAACTAGAGCCCAAAACCTTGAATAACCCAATCAAATAATGGGGTTCAGAATTAAACAGAGAATTCTCAGCAGAAGAATTATAAATGGCTGAATGGCACATGAAAAAGTGCTTAACTTCTTTAGTCATCAGAGAAATGCAGATCAAAACAACTTTGAGATACCACCTTACACCTGTCAGATTGACTAAGATAAAAGACACAGATGACAGCCTATGCTGGAGAGGTTGCAGAGTAAGGGAACAGTCCTCCATTGTTGGTGGGAGTGTAAGCTTGTTCAGCCACTTTGGAATGCAGTATGGTGGTTTCTCAGAAAACTGGGAATCAATCTCCCCAAGGATCCAGCAATACCACTTCTGGGTGTATACCCTAAAGACGCACATTTGCACTCCAAAGGCATTTGCTCAACTATGTTCCTAGCAGCATTATTCTTAATAGGAAGAACCTGGAAACAACCTAGATGCCCCTCAACTGAAGAATGGATTAACAAACTGTGATACATCTACACAATGGAGTACTATCAGCTGTAAGAAAAAATAATATCCTAAAATTTGCAGGTAAATGGATGGATTTGGAGAATATCCTCCTGAGCAAGGTATCTCAAACCCTAAAAGGTGATGTACTCACTCATTAGTGGACTCTAAACAAAAAAGCAAAAAGCAAAGTATGTCCAAGCTGCAAACCACAACCACTGAGCAGCTTGGGATCTGAAACACCTTGGACTAGCACCTTGGATCCCACTCCCTCTAGAGGAATACATGACTCAGTCTTTATGGTGAAGTGAGGAAACAGGATCTGCCAGGAGTGGATGCTGAACTGAGCAATATTGAGTCCTTGGGACCTCCTGTCCTTGCTGGGAAGGAGATGTGGAGATGTGGAGAAGAGAGAGTGACTGGAGGAGGTGGGAAGGCAAAGGGATCTTGAGTAAGGATATACACAGATAGAAAATGTGACTTTATTCATAATAAGAAAGAAAAAAACAAAACAAAACAAAAAGAGTTGCTCAACATCCTTAGCCATTAGAGAAATGCAAATCAAAACAACATGAGATACCATTTTATACCTGTCAGAATGGCAAAGATCAAAAAACACAGAAGACAGCCTACGTGGAGGGTACATGGAGCCAGGGGACACTCTTCCATTGCTGGTGGAGTGTAAAGTTGTACTTGTACAGCTACTTTGGAAATCAGTATGGCAGTTCCTCAGATGATTGTGACTCAATCTCCCCAATGATCCAGCTGTAGCACTATTGAGCATATAACCAAAGGATGCCCATTTTTACTCCAAGGCCATTAGCTAAGTTCATAGCAGCATTATTTGTAACAGCCAGAACCAGAAAAAAATCCTAGATGGCCTTTTTCTTTTCACTCTTGTGATGCAGAGGACTTTCTGCTTTCTACACTTGTGCATATGCCTCATTTCTGATCTTGTTTTAATACCTTTGTATCCTTAGTTGATCAATACATTTTTGAAAAAAAAAATCCTAGATACCCCTCAACTAAAGAATGGATTAACAAATTGTGGAACTTTCTTTTTTTTTCTACTAAGCAGTAAATGAGTGAATTTAGAAAGTATCAACCTGAGTGAGGTAGCACAGGCCCAGAAAGACAGATATGGTATGAACTCTCTTATAAGTGAATTTTAGACATAAAGCAAAGAATAAGCAAGTTGTAAACAACAACCCCTAAGCAGCTAGGTATCAGAAGGAACCGGAGACATATCCAGGGATCCCTCTGGGAAGGGGAAATAGAGAAGATCTCTGTGTAAATTGGGATCATAGCAGGGAGCCTGCAAGTGGAAATGGAAAAAAAATTATGAGAGAAGGGGAGGGTTGAGTGAGGGGAGCAACAAAGAGGGAGAAAAATACAAATTAGTATCTTGACAGAGGAAGCCACTGTCGGGTTAAAAAGAAACCTGGTGCTAAAGAAACCTCTAAGAACCCACAAGATGTCCCTGATAAATTGTCTTTTATGTTTAAAAATGTCTCTTGTATCCCTAATCTCTTCAGAATTTTCATCATAAAGGGGTGTTGGGTTTTGTTAAAAAGCTTTCTGATATCTAATGTGATAATTATATTTTTTCCTTTCAGTTTATTTACATGGTAGACTACATTTACTGATTTTTATATGTTAAACCACCTCTGCATCTCTGGAATAATTTTTGGTGTGTTCTTATGTGGAATAGTTTGAGGAGTATTCGTATTAGCTCTTCTTTGAAAGTCTCATAGAAATCTTCATCAAAACTGTATGGCCCTGGACCTTTTTGGTTGGGAGACAAAATGATTGCTTTCATTTCACTAGGAATTATAGGTTTACTTAAATTGTTTATTGGATCTTGATTTGCTTTTAGCAAGTGGATCCCACCAAGAGAATTATACATTTCTTTTAAATTCTCCAATTTTGTGAAGTGCAGGTTATTAAAGTATGTTTTTATGATACTCTAAACTTTCTTGTTATCTGTTATGTCCCCCTTTTCACTTCTGATTTTATTGATTTAAATATTCTCTCTGAATCTTTTAGTTTGGATAAGGTTTTGCCTATCTTGTTGATTTTCTCAAATAATCCAGTCTTTGTTTCACTGGTTCTTTGTATTGTTCCTTTTATTTCTATCTATTAATATAAGCCCTCAGTTTGGTTATTTCTTGCCATCTACTCCTCTTGGTGTGTTTACTTCTTTTTGTTCCAAGGCTTTCAGGTGTTCTGTTAAGTTGCTAGGATGAGCTTGCTCCATTTTTTTATGTTGGCACTTAGTGTTGTGAACTATCTTTTTAGCTCTACTTTTATTGAATTCCATGAACTTTACGTATATTGTGTATTCATTTTCATTGAATTCTAGAAAGTCTGTCATTTTTTTCTTATTTTGTCTTGACCCATTTTTCATTCACTAGAGTTCAGTTTCCACGAGTTTATAAGCTTTATATTGTTGTTGATATTCAGCTTCAATATCTGATAAGATACAAGGAATTATTTAAATTCTCTTATATCTGTTGAGACTTGCTTTCTGTCTGAATATGTGGTCAGTTTTGGAGCAAGATCCTTGTGGTACTGAGAACAAGTTATATGCTTATGGATTTAGGTATAATGTTCTGTGAATATCTGTTAGGAACTTCTGGCTTATAATATCAGATCGCTCCAGCATCTTCTGTTTAGTTGTTGTTTGGATGGCTTATCCACTGGTGAGAGTGTATTATTGAAATCTCGTACTATCAGTGTATGAGAGTCAATATGTGACTTAAGCTGTAGTAGTGATTCTTTTATAAAAGTGGTTGCCCTTGTGTTTGGAGCGTAGATGTTAAAAATTGAAATGGACTTTTCCTGTGCTGAGTATGAAGTATTCCTTCCTATCTCTTTTGATTAATTTGATTTTAAGTCTGTTTTGTTAGATATTAAAATGGCTACACTGGATTGCTTGCTTCTAAGGTTCATTTCCTTAGAATATTTTTCCCAATTCTTCACCCTGAGAAAATGTCTCTTTCATGCTGAGATGTGTTTCTTATGTGCAGCCAAAAGATGGCTGCTGTTTTCGAATTCATTCTATTAGTTCATGTCTTTTTATTGGGGAACCAAGACTATTGTTATTAAGAGATCTCAATGATAAATGCTTGTTAGTTCATGTTATTTTATTTTTGTTCTTGGTCGTGATGTTTGTGTGTGCCTGCTTAAAAATACTTCTCTTCTTTTGGTTTTGGTGGTATAAAATTATTTATTTCTTGTGGATTTAATTTATTTAGGTTGGAATTCTCCTTCCAGCACCTTCTGTAGAGCTGGATTTATAGGTAGATATTTAAAATTAACTTTATCATAGAATCTCTTATTTTTCCTTCTATAGTGATTAAAAGTTTTACTGGGTATAATAATCTGTTTTGGCATCTGTGGTCTCTTAGAGTATACAGGACAACTGTCAATGCCTTTCTGGCTTTTAAAGTCTCTGTTGAGAAGTTAGGTATAATTCTAAATGGTTTTCTTTTACATATTACTTACTTTTCTTACCTTTCAGCTTTTAATATTTTTCTCTGTTCTGTACATTTAGTGTTCTGATTATTATGTGGCAAAAGAATTTTCTTTTCTGATCCAATCTATTGTGCTCTGTATGTTTCTTATACCTTGATAGGCATCTTCTTTAGGTTAGAAAAACAGGCTGAAGTGTTCACAAGGAATGCCTGCTGCTGTTGGAGGCTGGGATGCAGTTATAAGTGGGGTGTTGTATAATTGGTATGGGTTCACATGGTTCCATGGAAAGAAAACACAGAGGCACTTCAAGAATAAAATGCTTAGTCTTTCTAGCTTCAAAAGAATAAGTCTCTGCTGGACCAATACTTTTGCAGCTTACCAAGGGGGCTTTATATAATATATAGATATATATTATTCTTCAGTTTTCACCTTTAGCAACTTAATTTTTGTACCCTCAAACCTCTTATTTCAGCACCCAAAGGGACAATAGCAAACACAAATTCTCAGTTAAGGAATACCACAGTTTTCTGGTCCCTAGGAAACTCTCCAATAAGACTTCAAGCAGAAAACACTTAAGAGAGAAGGTAGCAATTACAAGAGGCTGATAAAAGCTAGGTACTGACTGACACTCTAGAATTAAGAAGTCTTCAGGAACTCCAAATACATCCCCCTTTTTATATGCAACACTTAATTGTTTGGGAGATTATGCAGCATTATAACATATACAGCCCTTTCTCTACCTTTCTGATTACAATCTTATGTAAGCTGAGACACATTTTAAAATCAATACACTCGCTATTGCTAGGACAAGTAAAGACTTGGTAAAACAAGAAATCTATTAAAGTGATTCACAGGGTGGAATGAGGCTGTGATATTGCAAGGCTTTCCACAACAACCATTCCTCTCATATTCAGTAACTTCTCTGTAAAAGTTTCTCGAATTTCTTGCTGTAAATCATTTGAGAAGAGTTAGGATGACCCATCAATTGCATCTTAACCTTTTCCCAATCATATTTGCTTTCATTAAACTTTAAAAGGGTACCACAATAGATGTAACATTCCAATCGCATTTTGATCTTATCTGCTCCTTCAATATTTCTTTTTCTTTTTCTTTTTTTTTTTGTTTAGAGTCCACTAATGAATGAGTACATCCCCTGCTTATCTTTCTGGGTTTGTGATACCTTGCTCAGAAGTATATTCTCCAAACCCATCCATTTGCCTACAAATTTTAGGATATCATTTTTTCTTACTGCTGAGTAGTACTCTTATCTCCAATAATATAACAGCCCACCTCAATCAGATAATTCATTGTTTTATTATTTTCAGTCTCAGTTCTATAGAATGCTGATACCAGTCTCTAACAAATTCAGCAGTTTAAATTTCTTTATGAAGGGCCCGTCCAGCTCTTGTAGCCATAGCAATTAAAGCAGTTAAATTTTCATAGTAACTGCAATAATCAGTCCAACCATTTGACATGTTCTTCTTACTATTTCTTCAGTGAACTTCTGTATCAGGATAATCCCAGGTAAGTTTTGCCTCCTGCATTGGCTGAGCAGGACCTATGCTCTTTATCCTGTAATTCCAGAGACAGATATTTCTGTGTTTCTTTGATTCAAGGCTGCTACCAAATAGAGTACTTCCCGCCTTTAATCCTAACCTGGATGGGATACATCTGACAAGAAGGGTATTTAAAGCCACAAAGCAGAAGTAACCAGGGAGGGAGACAGAGGAAGTTGGAAGATAGCTGGGTGACAATTGACTATGGTGTTTCTTCTCTCTAATATTCCAGCCTTTCATCGATATTTGGCTCTGAGTCTCTCTCTTTACAATCCTAATTTGTGGAACAAATATCTGAGCACTCAGTTGCTCAAGTCAAGTTCCACATGCTTCCACAACCCTCCTCAAAATAAACTGAGGCTCACTATCACAGCAATATTTTATTTCTCCTGCCATTACTTTTTTTGTTAGTTTCTCTTTTTGCTGTAATAAACCTCATCAAAAGGTACTTAAAGAAAAGAGTGTGTCTTCGCTTCCATTCCCAGAGGTAGAACCCATAATGATAGGAGAAACCGAGGAGCACATGAGCAAGAGCAGGAAGCTGAGAGATCAAATATTCATCCATATGCAGAAAGTAGAGTGAAGACTGCAAGTGGGGAGTGGATGAGCACTCTTAACACCTCCTTCCAATGACATACTTTGATCAGCAAGACTTCAAGGCCTTACATTTCTATGACTTCCTTCAAATTCCACCATCAACATCCAAATGTTCAAATACATGAGCTTTTGGTATACATTTCGTAGTGGAGCTTCCATATTCTGCCCCTGGCCCCTAAGTCACATGTCCACATGACATTTAACAAAGCATTAATGGCCTGTATTCTACCAATGATATTGTGGAAAACCATTATTGTATTGTGTTAGCAATAATTATATATTTTATTGTGTCTCTTCTGTGAATAAAATGATGTTTACAATTTTTATTTTAAACATGGGAAGTGTTAATTCCCCAAACTCAAGATAAAAAGTACAAGCATGGGGCTTAAAAACACACTTAGACTACTATTGTGGTCCTTACTGAATGATGTAAGCAAAAGCAAAGCTGAGATTATTTTGTGATGTGTATTTAACATACTAAGAGTTAATAATATATGACTCATTCAATTTCCTTCCTTCCAGATAGCACAGGAATTATTGAGAGTGACAGTAGCTCATACAGTAGTTTGTCTGAGGGACCTGAAGATAAGAAAGAAGGAATTAGTGGTAAATAATAGCATTTCTGCTAATATCCAGTGAGAGTGTCTAGGAGCACTCATATTATCCCTTCTTCTTTGATGACAAAGAAAGTCAATTTAAGGGATTTTCTAAGAGGCAGAAGCAACAATAAGACTATTAGTGAATCACTTCTAGTTACTCTTTTCAATGTTATGACCAAATATTTTCTTTTTAATCTTTCTTACCCTATCACATTTTGTAACCCCTCCCTGCAAAGGAAGATAATATACTCCTTAGACAAAGAAATGACCATGTTGTCTGCTCCAGAGTTTAATGAAGATTGTTATTCTCTAGTGACCAAACCAAAGATGTTTCCTTTCCTGTGTCTTCATTCTGCTAATGCTTTCATTAAGAAGTATTTTAATGATTTTCTGTTCCCTACATTTTGTCAAAGGCTCAGGTTATAATTTACTTTCCATTAGTGTGATAAAACTAGTGACCAAAACAAGTTGAGAAGGAAAGGGCTTATTTCATCTTTCAGGTTGTAGTCTACCATCAAGGGAAGAAAAGTCAGGATGTCAAAGGACCAACCTGGAGGCAGAAAGCTAAGCAGAGACCATGAAGGAATGTTGCTTATTGATCAGTTTTCTCTGGTTTGCTCAGTCATTTTTCTCAGACAGTGCAGCCAACTTGCTTAAGAATTACCAACACCCATAGTGCTCTGATCCCTCCTATAGCAATTAACAATCAAGAATGTGATCTCAGTCATTCTTATGGACCAATCTGTTGGAAGCAATACCCCATTTTAGATTCCTTCCTAAGTGTGTGAAGATGACAGAGAACACTGAATAGGTCAAGTCTTTGCATGTGAACTTGACATAGAAGCAGGCCACTGTTGGATCATAACCTTTCCTGTTTGTCTCAAAGATCTCACATTGATATGAAGTAGTATACAACCTTAAAAGTCCCACAGTCTTCAAATAATGCTCAGTGTTTAAAAGTCTGAGTTCTCTTTACAAATATAGTCTCTTAACTATAAGTTCCCATCAGAAATCCAATTCTGTATGCTTCTTTGTTCAAAGAAGCAATAAGAATATTGCAGTGAAAGAAAAGAAAAACAAAACCTAAATATTTCAAGATGCTAAATATCCAACATCTAGGAATCACTCTTCATCTTCTGGATTTAAAGGCTTGCAGACTTGCACCTCTCAGGCAGCCACCCACATCACACACACCTTGTCTTAGAGACTCACACCAGCTCCACTCCAAACTCACTACTTTCCACATCTTGCCACCTCTAATATGCTGAGGTATCCCAGTCACTGATCCTGGACATTTACCAATGTCCTTGCCTAGCCTCTCTCTAGGGACTCTGGCCCATCCACATAATTCCAAGCTTCAGCTTCTTTCTACAGCTCCTTCAGTTCTGTAGATTTTATGCTACCAAAGCAAACAGCACATAGAAGACTCTCAGATATTACCAGGTTTGGATGCCTGCTTGAGATGCAAACTCTCCCCGCTCTGTGCTAGAGCTTCTCTGTTATAATGTAAAGGAAATAGTTCTCAGGATCTTTCATCAGTGATGCTGGTCCCCTATTCTTCTGATTTCCTAGCCCTGTTGTCCAGTAGTCATTGTCCTTGTAAGCACAGGGGGCCTCATTTCAGATCCTTAATCTAAACTTCACACAAGCAGCACCAAAGAGAAATTGGTGCTCTGAAACTCAAAGCCAAGACCACTTTTGTCTGTATTTCTCTCAGAAGTCTCCTTTTCCAAATTCCCCGTGACAAGCTGATGATATTTTGAGCATCAATGGCTCTTCCCCGTCAAAATTCCACATTGTTATATTCCTCCCTCAAGCAACATGATCATGTCTGTTATAGCAATATCCCACCTTTCCAGCACCAATTTCTGTATAGTTGTTCTTTTGTTTTGTTACTATAAGAAAACACCAGAACTAAAATGGAATAAAAAAAATTGACTCCTGTTCCAGTAACTTATTTTGACAGAGGCATGGAATAAGTGGTCCAAAATGAAATGTCAGGAGATCATATTTTCAACTACACTCAGACAGCAGAGTAATTGGCCATTAAGTGAGGAGAGCCTACAACCTTGCAAAGTCCACATCCTGTGCTGTACTTCCCCAAGTTTGAGTCTTAAATGTTAAACAACATCCCCAAACATTGCCACCACCAGGAGAATCAAATATTCAAATATATGAGCCTTTGAGTCACATTTGTTATTCAAAGCACTGTATTCTATCCCTGGCCCAAAGGATATAGACATGTGACAGCGAACTGCAGCAGAAAAGTCATGCAATGATACTGTTACTATGGAAAGTCTGTAATTAGTTATGAATAATACTTGTGATGATACTGCATCTTTATGAAAGAAATGAATGTGTCTCACAGTATTTTTCCAACTTATTAGTAGCAGTTCAACCACACAGTGTAAAAACATATTTAAACACCTATTTTGGTTCTGATTACATGATAAAAACCAAAGGAAAGCTAGGCTGGTTCTCATGTGAGGCAGTGTACTTTCACTAGCTACAGACACCATTGTGTAACTTATTTGTTGTAGTAAGTTTTCCCCGGGGCCATTTTGGGCCCTGAGGGTTTGTAACCTGGCACATGGTGGCTTTTTGGAACTGGCTTCATGCCAGCGGGTTTGTCCCCCAAAGAAATGAATCACACGCTTACATCCTTTAAACTGTTTGACCCATGTCTTAAGCACATTACTAGCCAGCTCTTTCATCTTAAATCAATCCATTTCTATTCATCTTTCCACACGTGGCCCACAGCCCGTGGCTCACCTGAATTCCTACATGCTGCTTCTCCAGGGACTGATAAAGACTGGCAAACTCCACCCTTCTACCTACCTGCTTGTGCTCTGATTCTCCACCCACTTCTATGGTGTTCTACATAGGCCAAAAAAGTTCTTTATTACAGCACACAGAGAACATTCCCACCACAAGTTATTCTCTCCACTGATTTTCTTCCAGATATCAGCCAGTATGGAGATGTCTCTAGCAGCATGTTTAGTGAGGAGGATGGTAAGGATGAATATTGGCATTCCTGCTCAGATCCAATGAGGAGGTAGAGGAACAATTGGGTTATTAATTTTCTTTGGAAGATTGAGGAACAAAGTCAATTTAAAGGTCTCCCAAGTGGACAGAAGCAATACTGAAATGGTCACCAAATCCTGTGTATCAGTTGCTTTCCTATGGCTGCCACTAATATCGGGCAAGAAGTTTGTTTTAGAGCCCAAGAGGACCATTCTACCACAGCTCAAAAGATTCAGAAGGGGTTTTATCAGACAAAGTTGCTATTTTTTAAATGCAACGTCACCAGTATCTTCTATTTTTTAAATAAACGACCATTTTACACAAACTAATACTTCAGGGTTGTGTACCAGTCCAGTGTTTTCTGCTCTTCTAGAAGACCTAGGCTCAGTTCCTAGTGTCTATCTTAGATGCTCACAGACAGTTACTTCACTGCCAGGCCATCAAGTGCTCTCTGCTTCAGATGTTATCACACAGGGAAGTGGTGAACATACATACATACATGCAGGCACTCATAGATAGCCACAAACAAAGCCAACGTGACTGACTACCTGTGTTTTATTACCAGATTACATGTAAATGATAAAAAAGAGAAAAAATTCCACAAAGTTTTCCTGTAAACCCACACACATTACATGGCATACACAAATACACACTTTACACATGCACCAACAATATCAAGAATACATAAACTTTAGAGAATCATATATGGTTATGTAGAAACTAGATGCTGACCTATGGGGTTAAAAGAGTTTGACTAATATCTAGAAAGAATTACCAACTGACCTGACTTCAAAATATTCTGAAGAATAGAAGAAAACAGACATCTACTTTTCTTTATTTTTTCTTTCCTTTCTTTCTCTGTTTCTTTTTGTTTCTCTTTTTCTTTTTGTCTTCTTTTCTGTCTTTCTTTTGATATAGGGTTCTGTGTAGCCCTGGCTGTTCTAGAACTGACTCTGTAGACCAGGCTAGTTTTGAACTTGGAGATTCATCTGCTTCTGCTTCTGCTTCTCAAGTGCTGGGATTAAAGGCATTACATCCAGTTTGAAAACATCACAACATTTATTTCACTGGGTGTCTCCCCCAATGAAATATTTCAGACTACTTTAGAATCACATTATATAGAAGGGTAAAACTTGTAGAACACTTCCAGACCTGTTTGGGCCAGAGATTTGGACTTTGCCTGCTGTGGCTTTTATCCCCCAAAGAAATGAATCAGACACTTCTATTAATTTCATACTGTTTGGCCTATGTCTCAAGCACATTACTAGCTAGCTCTTTCATCTTAATTCAACACATTTCTAGTAATCTTCCTGCCATGTGGTCTGGCCCAAGGCTCACCTGGATTCCTTACATGATTCTTTGGGAGCCGGATGGAGACTGACTAACTCTGCCCTCCTTCTGCCTGTCTCTCCTCTGATACTCCACCTATTTCTATGGTGCTCCACATAGGCCAAACCAGTTACTTTATTTACAGCATGCAGAGAACATTTCCACTACATTTCCTCTTTTCTGTCTAATCAAAAAGGAAGATTTCAATTTCCATATAGCAAAATCACATACAACAGAACAGCTATCAAGCAAAAATTACAGTTACAATATCTAGTCTATTTGTAATTAACAAACTTAAATATTCCATTATCTACCTTATCTTTATGAGTCTAAAGTTTCATATCTAGAATACCTTTTAAAATGTCTAAGAAAAATTATACCTATAGTTCTTAAATCTTCAACTACATCAAAGGCCACAGAAGGATATATTATCTAGATAAACAGAAAGTGCCAGTAACTTCCTAAATCTAGAAATGACAGAGATGATACCTGTCTGCCTGTACAGTCAGCCAAATTTCCTTTGTAATGTTGGGGCATCATCTTTAGCCTATAGGTCCAAAGTCTCTGGCATACCTTTCAGTGATGCAAGAAATCTGGCACAGTTCATCAGTTGCTTCTCCTTGTGTCCAGAAGGATGCCTGGCAAATTTTTTTTTGCAAAGTAGAAAACTGAAGGACCATCTTGGCTTGTTCTGCTAAAGTTTAGAGGTCACTTTCCTATGGAACCTGCATGTCCAGTTTATACAGCATATTATCAAGCAGTCAATACCAGAACAGTTTCTTGTCCAGTGGTGAACTGTTACCACAAAGTAAATTCCACATGAAGTTTCTTCAGTGCCCATCCTTTTGTGAAATACATTGGTGTTGCCAGGAGCAGACCTGTCTCACTGTCCAAAAAAGTCTAAGGTCTTAGAATATTTTAAATGTCATATTCTGCATGTCTTTGAAGTGTTTGAAGACTACCTAGCTAATTGAATATATCTTTGTATACCTACAAAGACCTAATTAATATGACTGTAAGTTTGGTTAGCACAGATGACCATTAATCTGCATTTCTAAATTACACATTACAATTTTAAATGAGTTTCATCAGCATCATGCCTTAATAAAGAGTAGAAAAATACATACAGCATAACAAAATTGACCCTAAATTTGTATCAAGAAATCAAAATCCACTTATCTTTTCTAATCATTCCTGTATCATATTCTTTTTTTATAAACAAAGAGATTGACTATGACCATTAACCATTTATAATGAAAATAAACATTAATAAGTAATATTTTGGGGGAACATGGGCGTAGCTTTCTGTCTTTTACTACTTCCTGCTGATCAAGGACGCTGGCAATCTCAAGGGGTCTTGAGGCTAGATCATCTCAACTGGCATCTTGGAAGCTGATCTTCCCATCAGAGAATTTCAGGTGGCCTTGGTAAATGAAACCACATTTGTCTGGAGCCAATCTACAGGGTTTGATCTTCTGTGGAGACAAAAACAGAAATTCTTTTCCAAAGCAACATATTCTTATAAACAGATTTCAAAGTCGAGATATCTTTAAAATATATGTATTTGTTTAACTTAGCAGCCTTAGCAATCAACCATCTTTCTGCAGTTAGCTCATTAAAAGTTAAAAAATTAAAAGAAAGCACAATAACCATAATCCAGACTCTGTTTATCTGCCATCTTTACGTGGCCTTTTTTATCTTTATTCTTATTTCTCTTTTTTTCTCTATGAAGCCAATGTATATTTTACACACATTGTACCCCGTTTAGAGGTTTTGTGAGTCTAAATCTGTTTTATTGAGAATTCTTAATCATTTTTCAATCAGAAGAGCTTTTAAAATGCTAGGATCACTGTGATTGCTGATTCTACCACTTTTGGCTGCTTTCCACTACGGCGGAGGTGCCTGCTGCATCTCTCTCATTGCCAGCAACCAGAGCAGACTCAGGAAATGCTGCTACCAGAAAAACTGTTTCCTTTCTGTTCAATATAAGCAAAACCTTAAATCAATCACACTTATGCCAAGCCTACCATGAAACATATAGGTTTAAGCTGTGTGCTGCAGATGTGCATTTTTAAATTCCAGCCTAAACACCAGGCTATCTCTGTACCATAAATCAATTCAGATATGCAATTCAGAAAGCTACTTCTGGCTCTATTTCAGTGATCTAGAACTCTTTTTAAACTTTTTAAACTTAGGCTTTATGTGGGTGTTTGGACCACCCAGGGATGCCATCTGTTGTAAAATATTTTCAGCCCTGTTTGGGCCAGAGGTTTGGACCTTGCCTGCTGTGGCTTTTATCCACCAAGTAATGAATCAGACGCTTATATTAATTTCATATTGTTTGGCCTATGTCTCAAGCACATTACTAGCTGGCTCTTTCATCATGATTCAACCTATTTCTAATAATCTACCAGCCATGTGGCCCAGCCCATGACACACCTGGATTCCTTACACGTTTCTTCCCTGGGGGTCAGATGGAGAGTGACTAACTCTGCCCTCATCCTGCCTGACTCTCCTCTGATACTCAACCCACTTCTATGGTGCTCTGCATAGCCCAAACCAGTTACCTTATTTACAGCATACAAAGCACATTTCCACCACAAAAGTTATCTCATTCTTGATGTCTTAATTATTTACTCAGTCCAAGAAAGTATTTTTATTAGCATAACCATTTTTTGATGAAGTATGTGAATTAAGATAAATCTTCAGATTACATACATAGATTCTCATCCATATAAATTTAAGGGCCCCCAGTGATACAATAAGTGATACCATGGTCTCAGAGTTATTTTATGTTCTCCTAGTACTGTCTGTAGAACACTGGATGAAAACCTCTCCAAAAATGAAGACAAATCCATCACCAGTTATGGTTAAATATCTTTTTTCCTTTATAAAACAAAAGGTTATATTTAGGATTCCTTTGTATTTTTAACAGACTGAAATAAAACTGATATTCTACACTATAAGTATTTGAGTATTTTTCTAAACAAAGGAGAAAATGGGAATGAATCCAAAAATTCTTTATCAAAAATTTGTATAAAAATACCAATGCCAAATTCTACAGATGTTTTTTAATAAGGCATTTCTTCTGACAAAGTTTTTCTGTCCAGATTAAAACTTGGGTCATTTTTACCCAGAAATTGACACATATTACCTGTGAAATTGTTTTCTAAACATTCTCATATCTTTTCAGAGGACTTCCTAAGGTTGAGGCAGTTGAAATGTATTTTCCCAATTATTGATGTGATAAAAGATTTCTATGTCCACAAAAAGGACATTGAGATGTTAAGATCTTTAAAGCATGAACCTAGACTAAACAATCCAGACAGAGAGGCACCCCTTAATAGGGATTTATCTCACATTGCCTGATTGTCATAATATTTCTCTGCTATTTGCAGTGTAGCTTTGAGGAAAACTTTTGTAAGGGCACAAAGAGGTAAGCTTGCTTGATTTGATCTGAAAGATCAAGAGTGTAAAAAGTATTTTCACACATTACATAGTGTGGTTAGAAATTTCCCTTTTCACCTGGCAGTCCTGTACCATTTAGTCCCAAATAATTAAACAAAGGCTTGTATTAATTGTAAACTGTTTGGACTATGGCTGAGGCATATTACCTGCTAATTCTATCTTTGAAACTAACCCATGATTCTTATCCATGTTCACCAATGAGGCTTGGTACCTTTTCTCAGCACAGCATTCTCATCTTCCTTCCTCTGAGTCTGGCAGTGACTGCTCTGCTCTTCCTCTTCTCAGAATTCTCATTGTCTGGTTGTCCCACCTGTACTTCCTGCCTGCCTAGCTTTGAACAATCAGCATTTTATTGAACCAGTATTTACAGTGACAAATACTTATAGTGTAGAACAGCATAGTCCCACAGTAACACAGCCTCAGGTCTTTTGTGACAATATCACCATCACCAACAAAAAACTCAGAATCTTTTCTTGACCACTCTTCCCCATTCTATATACTTTTACTCCAAGTCACTAGAACAATCAAAGACAAACAGAAGTCAATGTGATCTGAGTCTAAGAGTGTTTTCTCTATATTGCAGGTTCAGTCGAGGGTATGCAGATGTTGTATGGACTCTAGAATGACTTTTTAAGTAGATAAAAATTATGTATTTCTTGTACTGCTATTTTCAGTATAACCTGATAGCCATGAGAATGGCTGTTTAGTTTTAAACACCAACTGAAATTCCAAGAGACAAAACATGGATATGTACCTTTAGTATTCATCTCTTTCCTTTACTTTGTATCAAAAAATATCTGCATATTAATATTGTCTCATTATTTTGACTATACTTCTTTTTGAGATGAGGTACAATTGTGGTTGAAGGGCACTTCTTATAGATGCTCAATTCCATGTTAGCCAATAAATGAAGAAACTGAGGAGCCAATATACTGAATGGATGTGTACAGTCATTATCAAACAATGTGATTTTATGTTAAGATTTCTAAAATGCCTTGAGTGAGAGAACGTCTATACGTTGAAGACGTGCTACAAATTAATTGGGGAGGGTAGATAGGACTGTGAATCTTGCTCAGTGTAGAAGAGAAGGAAGCACTTGGTACCTCCATCAATATTCATACCAGGAACTGAACATCTATACCTGTTCTAAGGGTTTTTTTTTTTGTCTGTCTGGGTAATTATGACATAGAGGTATATATCTTCATGATAGCCTCTTACCTACTTCTCTACCCCAATGTGAAATACAATCTTCACAGACTGTAAAACACCATGTTAGGTAAAGAATGAAAAGAAATAGCCACTGTCCACTGTTCTGCGGCTGTATCTGGACCCACACACTGCTATCTTGCTGATTATTCTAGCATTCAGCAAACACCATGGAGCAATTCTTTAGACCTAGTGCTATTTTGTAAGTCTTTATGTTCATTTGATTTTTTTAGATCTGTTAGCCTTAATGTTAGTTCTTAGGCAGTTGTAGGCAGCTGCATAATTTTCACTTAGTTTCTGTGGATCTTCCAGTGATTTGGATGCTGGCTCTTTCACACTGAGTCACATTGTTTTTCTGTCAGTACTGTCTCATTCACATGGAATGGGACTGACCGACCACACATACTTGTGTAAAGTGGAAGTTTACATTTTGATCCTCCAGAAGTAACATTCTGAGTCATGCTTGACACCAATGAAGTAAAAGGTTTATACATAGAACAGTTGTTAGATATTTCTGAGGGGGTGTTGTCTGTATATTTGTTAAATGCAATCAAGCTGACCTCTTTTTGTTGTAAATGATTTCCAGTTCATTCCATCTTGAGAAAGCTGAGAATTAAACTAGCAAATAGAAGACCCCAAGCCTGCCGCACAAATCATGGTACTGTGGATCTTCAATAATTAGTTTGAGTTATAAATAATCATTGGTGGTAATACTTGAACTAGTTACTCTTCTGTTGCTCTGGTCATTCACTATGACCTAAAGAAACTTATAGAAGAAAGAGTTTGTCTTATGTTTCCAGGGGGATAAATACATAGTGGATGAAATTCATGGCAGCAAGGGGCAGGCATAATATCAGGAGCAGTAGGCTGAGAGATTGCACTTTCAACAGCAAACCTGAAACAGCAAACTGGAAGTTGGATGAGGCCATAACTTCTCAAAGCCTTCCCACACTTTGGTGTCTTTTCTCCAGCAATGCTCACTTCCTAAAGATGCTACAACTTTCTCAAAGAGTATCAACTACCTGAGAAGTCCGTGGATAGCTATTGGTCCTTTGTTACAGATAGAAGCCTATCAATACTGGTTCTGTTATGAGGGAGGAATCAACATCAGCATCTACAGGCACCTTGCCCAGTAGCAATGGGAAAGCCAAAGGAGTCCTTACTTCTGCCACAGCCTTTTTATCTAGACTGCTTTCAGACAAGGCTGCCTGATTAAGGTGGGTCCTGGTATCAATAAAGGCAACTGAGACAATTCTTTAGGTGAGGCTTCCTACTCTTGTGATTCTAATTTGTGACCTGCAGGCATTACAAACAGTCAATATGACCTGGTTTTATTTCCCATTATTTAGGACATAAATCATAACCCTCATTTCTCAGGCAGTCTTTCCTTTATTTCCTTTCTAAAGAAATGAAGATAGTCCAGCAAAAGCACACGTGTGTTCCTTAATCAACTATATCACCAAGACTTGATATAAGGACCACATCCATAGTCCATTATGCATATCAAGTAAATAACCCTTGACATACAGCAAGCATATATAACATGGTCTGAGACTTGCTTTCTGTTCTAAATTTGTTTAGAAAGGACCAATTGGATACCTCACAAGAATGTGAAAAACCTGTATTGATTGCATTAAGATTGCATTTCTTGTTTGTAACATAAAGGTTACTTTCTTTTTTTATGTCTGTAACAGCATGCTTTTATGTTTAGGAATCTTTTTAATATTTTAGTATGAATAAAGTTCATTTTTATCTGTGTATATCCTTGTTCAAGCTCCCTTCCTCCTTCCCCCCTTCCAGTCACTCTCTCTTCTCCACATCTCTTTATCTCCTCCCCAGCAAGGGCATGAGGTCCCAAGGCCCCAATAATTTAGTTCAGCATCCACTCCTGGCAAATCCACTTTCCTTGCTCCAACATCAAGCCTGGATCAGGTGTTCCTCTGGAGGAAACAGGATCCAAGGTGCTGGTCAAAGTGTTTTGGATCCCAAGCTGTTCAGTGGTTGTAGTTTGCAGGTTGGACATGTTTTGCTTTTTGCTTATTTGTGATACCCTGCTCAGGAGGATATTCTCCAAATCAATCCATTTTCCTGCAAAGTTTAGGATATCATTTTTTCTTACTGCTGAGTAGTACTCCATTGTGTCGCTGTACCATAGTTTGTTAATCCACTCTTCAGTTGAGGGGCATCTAGATTGTTTCCAGGTTCATACTATTACAAATAATGCTGCTATGAACATAGTTGAGCTAATGCCTTTGAAGTGCGACTATGCATCTTTAGGGTATACACCCAGAAGTAGTCTTCCTGTATCCTTGGGGAGATTGATTCCCAGTTTTTGATAAACCTCCATACTGCATTCCAGGGTGGCTCAACAAGTTTATACTTCCTCCAACATGAAACTTAATTTTTATGGGCATCACACACTATAGGCATTAGAATGTTTACACAGAATTAGGACACAAGTCATCCATTTTATGACACAGAATGAGAGGAAATTATAAACCATGTCAGGTCCCACAGTGCATGTCAGGAGCTTTTCTTCTCACAAATATTTGCCTATTTAGGTAAAACCACATCTAAAACCTGTCAGGCATATTATGTAGGAGAAGTCCTTGTTTTTTCTGTGAGTGTCCTCTAGTCTTTCTTCTGGGGTCTCCTAAGGTTGACACAGCTCAAATATGTTTCCCCAAATATTGATGTGATGAAAAATTCTGATGTCCAATAAGGGACATAGAGGTGGTGAGATCTTAAAAGTATGAAGGTAGAATAGACAACTGGGCTATAGAGGTGCTCCTTGGGAAGGATTCATCTCGCAATACCAGCTTGTCATTGTTTCTCTGCCACATTTCAAAGAAGCTATCTACAAGTGTCCCCTTGTCTTTCTGCCAAGGACATGTATCTAATGTTATATATTTGGAATATGTTTCCCCAAATATTAATGCTGTAGAAAGTTCTGACATGCACAGGGGGACATAGAGTGGTGAGTCCTTTAAAAGCAGGGAGTTGAGAGTATACAATTTGGACAAAGATACACTCCTTTGAAGAAATTTGTCTCAAAAGGTCAGTTTGCCAAAATGTTTCTCTGCCAATTTTTAATGTAGCATTGAGGAAAATCTTAGTCCAGGACAGACATAGGTTTGCCTGATAATGCTTGATAGGCAAAAGTGAAAACAATGTATAATTTCTTTATACAGTACTTAACCTCAGATGTTTTGTGACAACATCAAATAGAATATTATATTTTTTGTTTGACCAATTCTCTGTATTTTGTTTATTAGTTTCCAATAAAACAGAAGTACCTCTTCAAGCAGAACTCAGTATAATTGAGCCTGAGTATTTTTTTTTTAATTGCAGGTCCAGTCTCGGAAAAGACGATGCCATATATATTCTGAAATTATTTTCTTAGGACACACTGTAGATAAGGATCATGTGCATATTTGTTGTCTTTGTCCGGTCCTCTGGTGTTCTCACACATTATTATTTAAAATTACAACTGATATTCTAGATGACACATAATGGTCTTTGGTCTAGAGTGACCTCATTCTACTTTAGTTGCCTTGGGATTTTGTGTAACATGAAATGTCTGTCTGTCTGTCTGTCTGTCTGTCTGTCTGTCATTCTCTATCCCTCTCCTCTGTGTGTGTGTATGTTTACTTTTCCAAAACAATTTCTAGTGCCAGTTTTGTCAATGAAAGTAACCAGAGTTCACACTTTCGCTAAATTAATTAAGTCAAAGCTATGTATGCTGAATTAATTTTTTAGCAAACTATGCCATAGAAGAAGCAGCAAGGGCAAGGAGGTAAGTAACCCCAGGGGGTAGCTATGGAGTTCAAGAACAAAATGTACTCCCAGACAAATGGGATAAAAATCACATTTCAGATTATAACCTCTGCCTCTCACCCTATCCAGATATGTGTACACATTTTGTAGAAATTTCAGCTTTCTGGCATATAACTAAAAGAAGTCTTACCTCAAGAGAACTCAAACAATGCTTTGGTTGTGCCTGTGGCAAAAGGCTGAAGGTGCCTTCTATGCTTCAGGCTGCAGATAATTTCAACTGTGTAAAGATAGCTCAGGTGTACTTTTATAGCTACATTTTTAAGCTTGTTACTGGAATACCAAGCTGCCATGGATGAGGTCCTCAGTCTGCTACTCAGGATTCCAGAAACCAAGGTGTTGGCACATTGGTTTGTAGTCATAGCTTTCCAGAAAGAGATTCATGGTAGCCAGGAACTTAATGTCTTCAATCTCAGGCATTTTCTGAATAGTCCAGGTTGCAACACAGCCCCTGACTGAAAACAGCAAGTACCATCACCTCAAAACAAAGAAAAATCCCTCCTCCTTGGCATAGTTCTCTGTAGTACATCGCAAAATGTACATCAGAAAACACAGTGGATGTGTGTCAAAACTGGGTTTCACTTCAACATGATTGATTCTAGAAACAACTGCTGAAATACTTAAACACAATAGAACCTGTTACTATGAGTCCAAATCCCATATAGTCTAGAGCTCCTAGCTGCTAAGATCTATAGTCAACACTTAAGATATTTATTTATTTATTTATTTATTTATTTATTTATTATGTATACAGAATTCTACTTACATGTATGTCTGCATGCTAGAGGAGGACACCAGATCTCATTAGAGTTGGTTGTGAACCACCACGTGGTTTCTGGGAATTGACCTCAGGACCTCTGCACACATAGTCAGGGCTCTTCACCTCTGAGCCATCTTTCCAACCCCCAGCACTGAGTTTTTCAACTGGCCTCACTCATTCTTTTGACCATAAATGCCCTTTCCTCCTCAAGGTGTGTCTATCTTCTCAGGCCTTAGGTAAAGGAGGGTTTGGTTAAGAGAATGTGGGAATACATGTCTTGCTCATGAGTACAGTATGGACCAATTTTGTAGATATCTGGACTCTGAGGAAGAGGTAAGCACGATTAGGTGCATACTTTGAGCTAGAAAAGTCATTGGCCTTCACTTAGGCATGTTTAGTCCAGGTCACAAAGCTAGTACTGAGGGCATTGTCACCAATAAAGTGGTATGCACACATGCAGTCCTTTAACTCAACAAAGCACCTCATTCTTGGCCTGTCAGTTAAGATTTGGGGCTTAGGTAGGGTTTTGATTGAAGGGGAAGCATCTTTCTCTTAGCCATCATGAAACAAGTGTTTCAGGGTGACTTGGAGTCAGACTCATGGTGAGGGCCTTCTCCTAGCATGGTTGTCGGATTCTTAAAAACTTGCACTATGAAGTCATGGAGGAAATTAACACAGTGGTTAGAAAAAGACCCAACAAACCAAAAACCACTGAACATTTGGAGTAACCTGTTTTTTTTTTCTTAAGGTTGCTCCTTCCAGAGAAAAGTCTTTCCTGTGCTTTTTCTTCCTTCCTCCTTTCCTTCCTTCTTTCCTTCCTCCCTCCCTCCCTCCCTTCCATCCTTCCTTCCCTCCTTCCTTCCCTCCTTCCTTCCTATCCTTTCATTTTTCTATTTTTTTTTTTCATTTCTTTGATTCAGGGTTGAAAAAGTAGAACATCCATCCTGGTTTCAGTTGTTTTGTCAGATAACTTGGTCTGCAATCTTAAGGTAACTATTACAGAGCCCTCAAACAATAATAGTAGGTAGAGATGGTCCTTACCATCACCTTACCTTGTTGGCAATATTATATATTGTGTATGAACTGTAAAACATCATGTTATGTGAGGAATAAGAGAAGCAACCATTGCCTAGTGGTCTGCCTTCATAGCACACTATCTCTGAATCTGACCGTGGCCTCTTGATAATTTTTCTGGCCTATAGCAAACACCAAAGAACTTCATTCTTTAGTGCTAGTGGTTTTCTTTAGGGCTTGACCTTCATTTACATTTATAGATCTGCTAGGCTTAATGAGAGTCCTTAGGAAGTTGTAGTGTCATATTTTCAAGAACAGAGAAGTAAGGAATTACACAGACTTCACTGTCCTCACATAACTCTTAATATAATTTGGATACTGGCCATCCTGTACACTCAGTCAAATGCTCTTCTGTGGTTCCTTCTCATCTACATGGATTGAGATCTTACCTACAATGACCATGTTATATGTGCTTTAAGTGTTCACTGATGTCCTTGATCTTTCAGAAGTGATATTCTGAATCAAGTCAATGTGCTTGCAAAGCAGTAATGGAGATTGAATATGTTTAATATGTTTAATCACAGAACAATGACCAGTTTTATTTTATGTGACTCAGCTAACATGCTTCGTTGTGAATGCATTCTAGTTTCTGCTGTGCTAAAACGTTTGGCTTCCAGAAGTTCCCACAATTCAGAACAAATCACAACTATCCATGTCATCGACAAATCGTGCAGCACTTATGACGGTACTGTGTAAAACTAGAAATGTTTGAATTTTCAAACATATTGATTTGAATGTGTTTTACCTCCATGTATATTGGTCAATCTCATATTTCTTAGTATCAGTGGAGGCTAGAAGAGGGCATAGGATCCCCTGGAATTCGAGTTACATATGGGAACCACAATGAGGGTACTGGGAATCAAACCCCAGTCCTCTGGAAGAGTGGGGCTCTTAACCCCTGAGTCACCTCTCAAGTCCCTGATGTGTTATTAACACCAGCTGTAAATAAGACTCTATCTCCTCGGTAAACAGAATGAAGATGTTTTGCAGTATCTTAAATATGTGAAACATTACATTATCTCATGAGTAGAATGTCTTTTGTGGTTCTCAATGAATGGTGTAACCCAAAGAAAAGCAAAGTTTGTTCTTGTGTGAGGTAGCATGGCTTCACCTAATACAGTCACCAAATCATGAGTCATTCATTCTCTCCACTGACTTTCTTCCTGATGCTAATAATGATCTGAATGAAAACAATGATGACAATATTTTGGGTAAGGAGAAAAAAACAACCTTCAAAGTAATACACTTGGTAGTGGTAGGTAAAGTTGTTCCTGGTCACATCTAACTCGTCTAACTTTCTTTCAGAAGATGATGATATTGGTCAATATGACAATGAGGAAAATTTTGGTAAGGAGAAGAGCCATCAAAGTGGTGATCTTGGTGGTGGTAGGTCATTCTTGGTCACATTCATCTCTTTACTGACTGACATTCTTTCAGACATGGACAATTCAGTTGAGGACAATATTAAAGACTCTAGGAGCAAGACCAACCTGCAATGTGGTAAACTCTCTAGTGGTGGGTAATGGCATTTCTGATCAGATCCATTAAACAGGCTAGTGGCAATCAGGTTATTCCATCTGTTTGGAACATAGGGAAAGAGAATTAGTTCATACAATGGGCCCCAAATGGACACAAGAACCACCTGGGTCTATACTGCTTTACTCATTTCTATGATGAAATAAGGGACAAGAAACATTTTAATTGAGGAGGGGTTTGTTGTGGCTTATTGTTATAATCGATCACTGCCTCATGTTGGAGGGACATGGAGCTGGCTGGAAATAGGTGGCTGTAGGTACAGGGCGGGGGACTAGCTGGTAACATTACATTCACATTCTAGAAACATAAGTCAAGAGAGTTAACAGAGGTGGAAATGGTTCTTTCTAGTGACTCTCTTCATCCAAGGATGTTCCCACTCTAAAGGTTCCAAACCCTTCTCACACAGCACTACCGGCTTCATACTTCATGTTTAAACTACAAAGCTAAGGGGGACATTTACGCCCAATTTAAACACATCATATTCAGTGTATGTTCTTGTAAAAATTTGCCAGCCCATGTCATGAAAGTGGAATCTAAACAAAAAGGACATATTTCCTCATTTATCCCCTCTTTTTCATCTTTCTTCCCCAAAGACATCTAAGTACAAAGACATTTCTGTTTCTGCTTGTCATCATTTAGTTCCTCAAACTGGAGTCCATTTTCTTCTGAGTTCTTATCCTGACAGAGTTTTCAGTATTCTGAATTTTAGTTATTTTCCATGTGCCTTTTTCTACTGAAACCACATAAAGAGAATGAAGATGAAAAGGACATATATCACTTATGATATAGGGAATTGCAGAGGGAAGTTACATATATCACATATGGCATAAGGAATTCAGAGGGAAGGAGCATATATCACTTATTATATAAGGAATTGCAGAAGGAAGTTACATATATCACATATGGCATAAGGAATTCGGGGGAAGGAACATATATCACAGTGACAAAACTCTGGAGATTTAGTTATTGTGCATGTCTAATGACATAGAAACTGAACAACTCTGTAAAAACTGTTTTGTAAAACTATCAGACTTTCACACACAAAACCAATTATTTCTATCTCTTTTTATGAATTCCATGCCCTTTTTGAGGGTTATGGTGGTAGCTTAGGAGCTACAGTGCTTGCTTTGAAAAACAAGATCTTTTCTATGACTGGGCCATGGGTTAAACAAGTTGCATGCATATTTGTGAGGCATTAATACTGTATGATTGTGAATTTTCAGGGTGTATCCATAGTAGATATTATAATATAGACTTTGAATCTACTCAGTGTTCCTGAGTTCTCATTCAATCTCATTCAATATATCAATGGATATATTAACCATAGTTAGGAATCTGCAACATTATGGAGAATATTGGTGGCCTATATTAGAAGTAGATTCCAAGGTTGCACTCAAGCTAACTTAGGAACTATTTAAAAACTTTTCTAACTTTTTCCAATCCAAGTCCATGTGAAATTCAAACACTTTTATAATAAACATGGCCATGTTCTAGACGAACATTTGTTTGAGAGTGTGTTACCTGGGGTTTTATATGTTTATGAACCTCTTAAGTTGTGAGTTCTGTGGTGGCACATTCAGAAAATAACCAACTTTCCTTAGCATTTACACCAGGTGCCTTGTATTCATTAAGGACTCAGGAACAACACTATATTATGCCTTCTTTAGTCATTCACATGCCCTGGGTAGAATCAAGGAGACACAATCATGAATGGATCTAAACTTATAATCATTGCTCTTAGGTGAAAAGGCCAAGAAGAGAATCCAACACATACTTCCAAATTCTATTGCTCTGATCTTTCTATGTATGCTCACAATTAGGATATAAGATAATTAACCACCATACAAGAGATTCT
>PVIH01022842.1:0-26232 GCA_004025045.1 Sigmodon hispidus | reverse complement strand
TAAAGAGGCACATTCACACTCCAAAGGTATTAGCTCAACTATGTTCATAGCAGCATTATTTGTAATAGCAAGAACCTGGAAACAACCTAGATGTTCCTCAACTGAAGAATGGATTAACAAACTGTGGTACATCTACACAATGGAATACTACTCAGCAGTAAGAAAAAATGATATCCTAAAATTCACAGGCAAATGGATGAATTTGGAGAATATCCTCCTGAGCGAAGTCTCACAAACTCAGAGAGATAAGCAGGGGATGTACTCACTCACTAGTGGTCTCTAAACAAACAAGCAAGAAAAAAAGCCAAACATGCCCAAGCAGCAAACCACAACCACTGAACAGCTTGGGATCAGAAACACCCTGGACTGACCCTTCAGATCCCACTCCAACTATAGGAACACCTGACTCACTCTTGAGGGAGGGGGGACAAAACTGGATTTGGCCAGGAGTGAAGACTGATCCAAGCATTATTGGGCCAGTGTGACCATAGGACTGTCTGCTCCCTGTCAAGGGAGGGGATGGGGAGTTGCAGAGAAGAAAAATGATCAGATGTGGTGGGAGGGGGAAGAGACCTTCAATAAGGATATACAGGGATGGAAAAAAAAAATCAGAGGGAAAGCTGAACACAAAGAAAATATATGTGTAGTAATCTTATTTGCATTTCCACCCTTGATAAGCCATGCTTATGATTATTATCCTCTGTATAGTTATTGTTAACTCTTCCGCATTTTTAAATTCTTTTTACTGTTTTTTTGATAAATACAAAATAAAGAAGGAAAAAAAAAAGAATGAATTTGACAGTGGAAAAGTATGAGTAATATTGATTTTAGCTTTTTAAAAGTTTGGTAGAATTCAGTGTGAAGCTTTCCAGTTCAGGGTTTTTCTTTGTTAGGAGACTTCTTATTACTGTTTCAGTCTCATTGGTTGTTATGGATCTGCTTAAGTTCTTGATTTAATTTTAGTAGATTGCATGTGCTTATTGCTTTTTATCCATTTATTGATTGCTGATATTTAGAATATAAGTTTTCACAGTATTCTTTAATGAGCTTTTGTATTTCATTGCTATCTGATATAACATCCTATTATTTCTCTCTTTAAGTTTATTAATTGGCTCTTGTTCTTTTGGAGGCTTATCAACCTTGTTCATCTTTTCAAACAACTTTTGGTTGAGTGTGTATTATTTTTAGACTTCATTTGATTAATTTCTGCCCTTCGTTATTTCTTGCCTTTGTACTGAACTAATTCTTAAAGATTCTCAGACCTGAAGCAGCATCATGAGGTTACTTAGTTGAGAACTGAGTTTTTTTAATGTAGGTGCCCAAAACAAACAAACAACCCCCTACATGTTCCTCTTTTCAGAGTTCTCTTAGCTATGTCCTAAATGTTCTGATATGTTTTTCTTTCATTTTTTTTTCTAAGAAAAATATTTCCTCCTTGATGTTTTTTCAATGGTTTACTGGTCACTCACAAATGCATTTTCAGTTTTCGTATATGTCAGTAGTTTCTGTAGTTGCTTTTATTTATTTTGGCTCTATTGTAGTACAATCTGAAAGTTATAAGAGATTATTTTGATTGTTTCATATTTGATAATAGTTGTCTTATGGTTTAAAATGTAGTTGATTATAGAGATGACTCATGGGCTTCTGATATGAATGTATATTCTGTTTCTGTTGGATGGGACATTTTTGCAGGTACTAAGTAGAAGTTCATTTGGCTTATGTTGCAGTTTATCTCTGGTGTCTTGGTTGATTTTTACTTTGGATGACTTATCTAAAGACAAGAGTAAGACATTTAAGTCTTCCACAGCTGTTATATCAAGACCTGTGTAGCCTTTTCTGCTGACTAATGTTTGTTTTATAAATTTGGTGGCGAATATATATTTATATGACTACATCAACTTTGATGGATTGTTCCTTTCTTAATGTGCAGTGGCCTTCTTTATCTCTTTTTAATTACTTTTATTTTCATCCTGATTTGTCAGATACCAGAAGCTATGCCAGCCGGCTTTTAGCTTCCATTTACTTGGTGGATTGTACTTCATCATTTGTGTATGGGTATCTTTGCCAGTGAGTTGTGTTTCTTGGAAACAGCAGATACTTAATTGGTTCTGGGTTTTTCATCCAGTAAGTTAGTCTTTACCTCTTTAGTGGTGTGTTAATGTACTTATATAATTTATGAGAGATGTGTATTAGTTAATTGTTTTACTTTTATTTGTTCAGGGCAGGCAGAATGTGCATACAGAGGTTAGAAGTCTTACTGGGTTCTCTCCATTCACCATGTCAGGTTTGGCAGCAAGTACCTTTACTCCTGTTAAGTCATCTTGCCAGCCCAGCATTCTTGTAATTTTGTTGGTTGTTTTCTACTTTGTTGGATTGCGGTGCCTTGCCTTCTCCCCTGTAACAATCGGGTATGCTAACTTACTGTGTTATATGATGGATTCCTTTGTAGTTCTCCTTTATTTAGCCATTTCTCTTAAGAAAGTTATCATTTCTCATTCTCTCCTTGTTGAGGCTGTCTTTTTTTTTTTTTCCTCTCTGTGGGTAGGTGTTTTTTCTCCTGTATCTTCTGCAGTGCTTCTTAGTGGTTTTGAACTGCTTTAATTTGTGCTTATTTTGAAATGTGCTTATTTTCTAATTTTAATAGTTTTGTTACATCCATCAGTATTTGCTAGTCTTTTACCCCGAGGACTTGAAACATATTGTCCTGTATTTTCTTGGCTTTAAGACTGGTAGTGAGAAATCTGTGTTATTCTGATATGACTGACCTTGTAGCTGATGGAAGGTTTTTCTTTGCATCTTTTAATGCTGTTTCTTTGCTTCTTATGTTGACTGTAATAAGTTGTAGGGTAATTCTTCTCTGAGCAAGTCTAGTTGGGTTTCTAACAGCCTTTTGTTTTTTTTTTTTGGGGGGGGTCTGGATTTCACTTTAATCTCTGTATTTGGGAAGTTTTCTGCAGTAATTTTATTGAATAGATTATTTTGATATTATGAATGCTTATCGCAGATTCTTCAGACCTACCTAAATCTAAATCCCAAATCTAAGGTTTGGTTTGTTTATTATATGTGTTCTTAAATGCTGACATTATGCTATATCTTTATTTTAAACTGATGTTTGACTTCAGTATTGCCTCAGCCCTTTTATCCATAACTAATATTCTTCTGCCTCATCAAAGCTATTGGTGATACTTTTCAGATACATTTTATTTGATTCACTGAGTTTTTCATGTCTGACATTTTAAATTACTTTAAATATCAATTTCTTGATGAGTTTTTTTCTTTCATGTCCTTTTTACTTCTAAACACGTTTTCCTTCATTTTGGTCAATTTCTATTTATGTTGGATTGAATTAATCTGTCTGCCTCGTCTTTGATTCATCAATCATTTTTCTGGCAAATCTCCGAAGTTGTTCTTCTGCAGCCCTTTAGTCACCATCTTTGGATGTAGTAGTTAAGAAATTAAGATGCTTTCCAAACCCCACTGCCTGGCTTTGCATGTTTCCTGCATATCTGTGATGTGATTGGTTGGTCTGGACATCTCTGCTTTTATTTGGAGATCTTATTGAGCAGGCTTCTTGTCTGCTACTGCTCAAAGAGAATGGTGCCTTTCTGGAAAAGCAGCAATGTAAAATCATGTAGGATATAAAAATACACTTCAAAATCTATTGGAAACATTATGTTTATGTTATCAATGATCATGAAAGAGAAAAATGGTAAAACACTGAACGATAGAATGTGCTCCAAAGTTGAAGAATACTCAGCGTGGATATAGTAGTGAGAAAGCAGAGAACCATGAAATTAAAATGTACTCAGAGTATGGATGGTCAGGGATGTGTGAAGGGTGGTAGAGGAAGGAGAAGGAGTAAAGGTTGGTGAAAGGAAGAAAACACACTGTGAGAACAAGGGAACAGATGGCACGGAATTGGGTGAGACAAAGGCAATAAGCTATACCAGTAACAAGATGGTTTAAAGGCAAAATTAGATGGAGGGAAGCTGAGGAGTCAAACTGGAAAACAAATTGTATTTGGTTACCAGAGTTCAAAGGATTTTACGTAACTTGAATATATTAAGATAAGGATTAACTTTATAGATACTTATTTCTCTGTATTTCCTTGAAGCTAGATGTTTCATAGAGGAAGCTCATGCTTTTCCTGATATGAGCAGTCACTCAAGTTTGGTGGTTTTATGTTTATCTTCAAGAGTGTTTCTAAGCTACTTGAAAATATAGCAAACTTTTTTTTTCAGTTTTCTTTTCTGTAGATTAAAGGCAGACCAGGTGTAATAACCATTGGGAGGGGTGTGTTTGTTTATAGGAAAGACTAGGTGTTTAAGGAATAACTTTTCAGTGCTGGGAACTGTCTCCTCTACCTCTGAGCTACCCCTCAGCCAATGTAAATTTGATGTACATTTGGTTGAAGAATTGGACAGGCATGGAAGGAAAGCAGGAAACCACACAGTTCTACACTAGTCTTCTGATTTTCACAACTGTTTGGATTTATATTTTATTTTTGTTTTTTAGGGAGAAGTAATAGCACTGGACAAAATATTGAATAAGGTGGAAAAATTAAAACAGAATGCTTCATTATTGGGGCTCCATTCTATCAGGGCGTTTTGCTTCGATGCAACAAAGGCTCTTAAAGTTGATGTGATTGAAGGCCCAGAAGGTAACCTTAATTTGTTTTTCTTGTTCTGTGTTTCTTTTCCTAATTATATGTACTCATTGGATCTTAATACAATTATGACCAGAAAGTAATTAAGATTATGTATTAGTGTTTATGTAATGTCTAATATAATGACTGTGTTAATGTTTTAATGTGATGTTTAGGTGGCAAGACACTTAAAATTTACCCTTGACAGTTTTGAAATGCAGTGTATGTTATTGCTAAGTGTAGAGTCCTGCTGTGCACTAGATCTTAAAAACTTTTCCTGTCTGGGTAAACTTAGTAACTTTCCCACCTTATCTTCCTGTCCTTCCCAGTCCTTCTCTGGTTACCACTGTCTGTCTGTTTTAATATGTTCTGCTTTGTAGCTTCCAAATACAGTTGTCTTTTGGTGCTTGGCTTATTTACTGGATTCTTCTATGCCGTAGCAAGTGGCAAATTTTTTTCAAGGCTGAATAATATTCTAATGTGCATATGTAGTACATTTTTTATAACATTTCCTGTTGGTAGACTCTTGAGTTGATTCTGTAGCTTTGTTTTTATGAATGGTGTTGAAGTGAACACGAGAGTGCAGATATCTGACAGCAGCTCCCATTCATGTATTCCCATTAGCAAGCATGACTGCTGCATCACACAGCAGTTTTATTATTTATTGTTTGAAGAACCATGCCACTTCATTAGTGATGGTACTAATTTATGTTCTTACAACAACAGTACATGTGTGCCTCTTTCTTCTCCATGCTCTCACCAAATTACCTTCTGTTCTTTTCTTTTAATGACTATTTCCTCACAAGAGTCAGGCTGTATGGTTTTCATTGCATTTGCTTGAAGGTTAGTTGTAGTGAGCATCTTTTCCATGTACTCACTGGCCATGTCTTCTTTTGAAGAGCAATTATCGCCCATCTAAACCATTCCTCTTTTGGATTGTGTATTAGTTGTTATGATAAAACACTAGGAACCTAAAGTAAGGTTCTTTTGGCCTCACATTGTGGAGTGTGTACCCTGTATTTCCTACCTCCCATCATGGTGTACTCTGTGTTAATGTCCTCCTAGTCATGGTGTGACCTTCCCATCATGGTGTACTCAGTGTTAATGTCCTCCTTGTCATGGTGTACTCAGTGTTAATGACCTTCCCGTCATGGTGGGGAAGGTGTGTGCAAGGTCAAGTGCAAGGCCAGCTGTTGTAGCAAGTGCACAAGGAACTGGTCACATTGCCTCATAGGTAGGATATCATAGAGAGATGAATGCTGCTGTCTGTGTCTCTGTTCTCCTGAACTTTATCTCATAGGATGATGTTGCCAGGTTTAGGCACTGTTATTGTCCTTATCAGGATTACCAAGTATAGTTGTGCCCTATACAGTGTGAGTCAGTTCTGAATTACAACCTGTTATTCGTTTGTCATAGAGTAGGGCCCTGTAAATATGGAGCTTGAGGAACATACTCAGAACAACTTGTAGTTTGCTCGGAAGATCTTTGTGAAATTGCAGATTTCTTATCTTTTAGGCAATTATCAAGAGTTGTATTCCAGATGAATTTATATAGACACAAGATAAAAAGCAAAATGTACAAAGTATTTCAATAGCTAATTTTGTATAAATTTAAGTTTGTGAGAGACCACTTGGACAGAAAATAAGCAGTAGGAGGAACACGGAAATGATACTGGCAGGCTGTAAAGCCAAAGGGAAACTTTGTGGCGACCTGGAACTGCCAGCTGCTGGGAGGGGCACTGCTGAGCTGCTGGGGGTGCTCCACGCAAACAGGGTCTTTGTGTACTGGGACAGCACCTGTAGAGGGTTCTGGAAAGGGGAGAACTTGGGGTGCCAAGGTAAAAAAGGCTATGAAGGTTTTAACAAGAAAATAGATAAGGGGGAAAACCTGATCTCCATACCCATTGTCTTTCCACTCCCCACCCCAGAACATCACTCCTGTACCTCCTGTTAGTGGCTCTTGCAGCCGGCAAGCAAGTATAGTTGGTAGTCATTTGCACCATTTTAAGATGACTTTACACTGGGAACCACTTGAAAGAAAGAAAGCAAAATTTTAATAGTTGACATTTATGTATGCAGCCTAAAAAATAAAGCTAAGAAAATAGATTGTAGAAAATATTCATAGAATATTATAGGAAAGGTTCCTATACTTGCCTGCTGTATTTTTCCCTAAATAGGTACATCCTTTGTGTAGCTTCTCCCTACTAAAACCATTGTCTTTTCTTACTGAACAGAACAGTTCTCATGTGTACCTATTTAAGGGAAAAATACAACTGGTCAATAAAAATTGATGGGGATTTTTGAAAAGCAGCTACATACGCTCATGATAATGACAGCATTATTTATTTTTTGGGTGGAGGCTTATCAGTGTGCATCAGAAACAAAAAAAATTTATTTATTTATTTATTTATTTGAAAAATATTTTTCTAAGACAGATGACACAGGAAAAAAAAGATTCTAGATGAAGGTGGGTTAAATTGATAATGGATTGTGTCTTTACAGCCTTCTAACCAGAATAAACAAAAGGTAATTCTGAGTTTAAATCAAAGTGTTCAGTAACAATTCCAAGCTTGTGGGTAAAGAACACAAGTTTTATGGCTTTCTCCAGTAATATCAAAGACATCAGAAATTACTCATGAATCCAGGGGACGAAGGGATCACAGGACACAGTAGTCATACACATCCCCTTAAAACCAGGACACTAAAGAACAGCAGCCAGGCTAGCATGCTTAACCAGAGCCCCAGAGGCTCTGACCTTTTGGAAGCTGGTTGGAGGGCATTACCAAAGAAACAACTTCCTCTGTGATTGATGCTGGAATTGGTACTAGGTACTGGCTCTAGAGCATTATGGCTTCTAACACTGGGAATTGACTGTCTTTGATTTGGTGTGGATTTGTGTTATACTAACAAAACTCTCATCTACAACAACTACATTTTAATGTTCTTACATAATCAAATCTGTAAGAAATAAAAAGTAATTCTTAATTTAGCCAATGACGTGCTTAAAGAGAGAAAGGGTTTTTCTTTATTTAATATCTTGGATTATAATGTTAATTTCTCATTATTGCTTATATCTCAGTAGTATTCTATTCTTTTCTACGCCTATTTGTAAGAAAGCAGATAACATTTATAGTTCTCTTTTGTAGGGGCACCTCCATTTTTACCAGAATCTTTTGACCGTATTCTCCTTGATGCACCCTGCAGTGGAATGGGGCAGAGGCCAAATATGGCTTGTACTTGGACGTTGAAGGAAGTGACATCATATCAGCCCCTACAGCGAAAACTCTTTAAAGTGGTATGTAATGATCCTTTGCTGTGAAGAAAATGACCATTGCTAGTTCATTGTTCAGTCTACCAAGACTACTGTGCGTAGCAGTAGTCTTAACTGTGATCAAAAGGTGGAGGCCATCAGGAGTCATGGGCAGAGACTGCATACATAGAATTTGATATGGCCACATGGAATATTTATTCAGCCTTAAAAAGGAGTGAAACTTGGTACATGCTATATAATATATATGGCCTTGGAGACTATGCTAAGTTTAGTAAACCGAACACAAAAGGAAAATTTTTTTGTGATCCCAATTATAAGGTAATTAGAATAGGCAAATTCTAGGGACAGAAAGTAGAGCAAAGGGAGTATGTAGAGAAAGGGTAGTTATTTAATGGTTACAGAGGTCAAGTTTGGGATGCCTGCATAAATGAATGCTTAATGTCATCGAATTATTCAGTTACATGATACATTTTATTTATCTATTTTGTTGTTGTTGTTTTGCTACAGACAAGGAAGAGACTGAGAATGCCCAGTGTTTTGTTCATGTGGCTTTAGTGTTTTAAGTCTTGGTCTCACTGTGTATCCTAAACTGGGCTCGCAATAGTCTACCCTCAGTCTCACAGTGCTGATGATATGTGTGCATCATCATAATAACCAGTTATAGCTTTAAACACAAGGCGCTTCCCTTTATGTTGACGTGTCCTTTAAAATATGCAGCCAGTAGCTACAGAATGTTTTCATTGAGACATTTAACTAATTGTAAACGCAACTAGAACAACAAAGCAAAAGACAATTGGCCAAGTTGTTCATGAATAGTTGCTAATTGATGTAAATAATTCAATATAAATAAATTACTCTTTACTCTTCCTGGCTTAGTTATCAGATTAAAAGTCAAAGTCTAACACAGGGTAACACATTATTAAACTAAGCATGATGACATCCAGAATGTAGAAAGATCATACTGCAAATTTAATTGATCTAGTACATTACACATAGGAGATTTAAGAATTTTCTCAGCTTTGTTGAATTTAGTATATTTCAAAATATTATGTACTTGTATCTTATTTTAATTTCAATTTTTATAATTTTAAAAATTTATGAATAGATGTGTGTTTATTTGTCTGTATATATACTGCCTGCATGCAGGAGTCTGAATAAACAAGCAGGCCTCTAGAACTGGAGTTACAGGTGATATGAGCTGCATGGGGGAGCTGAGAATTGAACCTGAGTCCTCTGCAAGAGCAGTAAGCACTCTTAACTGCAGAGCAATCTTTCAGTCCCAATATAATGTTATTTTGATGAGATATGAATTATTTCTTCCCTTCCCTACAATGACAATGAGCAAACTACAGCGATAACTAATATGCTGTAATTATTCAGTCTCTATGGTTGTCTTTGAGGACATTTCTGCTCCTCCTTGCTGCCTTCTTTCATAAACAAAGGAAGTACTGGTTGTAAATTATATAAGTAGTTTTCAGAATAGTCATCAAAGAACAAGCCTCTGGCCTGAGAGCACCAAGCAGCACAAAGGATGCTTGCCAGACAAAATGCCTGAGGGAAAATGAAGCCATTGCTCTATTGCTTTTCCTTCTGTTGTTTAGGTTATAGTGAAAATGGAAATCCAGAAAGGTTACTGAGAGTAGAGGATGATATTAGTGCAGAGCTCCAGCTGAGAGGGAGAACATAGGAGCGGTGCCCTGTGTCATGGCTAGAGCGCCATCTGTGAGGGAGAACATTGGAGAGGTGCCCTGTGTCATGGCTAGAGCACCAGCTGTGAGGGAGAACTTAGAGAGGAGGTATATGAAGCATGTTTGGACATTGAGAATGTGAACTTTAGGATCAGAACTGTCCTCATTTGAGCCAGGACTCTTCTATATTAGTGACTTTGGGTATACTGATTTCCAGTTGTAGAAATGGGGAGAACAATACTATGTAGTGGGAATATATCATTGGAAATAGCAGCCTGGCTTCATTGTTGGGAAAGATTCTGTGAGGAAATTTATGTTAAAGTCTTTAGCATAGTAGCTGGCAGGAAGTCACAACATTTACATTTCTGTAGTTAAGGCACAAGTATGAATTATGATTTTTAAAAGATTTTAATAACGTTTTAAACAAAATCATGAGCTTACAAGAAATCAGGAAACAAAATTGGATGAGTAGGAAATGGGGGTGAATCAAGGGAGAGTTAGGAGAAGAAGCTAAATATGATCAAAAACCATTGTATAAAATCATCAAAGAACTCAGAAAACCCCTATGAGCTGGAAAAGATAAACTTTAGTTACATGGCCCATGGGTAGAATGCTCATTACTTCTTGTTGCTGTGACACATACCCGATGAAGACTCATGAGAAAAGGAAGGGTTTGTTCTGAAGCACATTTCAGATGAGCAGTCCCATGGTGAGGAAGGTGGTAGCAGGAGCTGGGGGGTCTGGTCACACTGCATCTGCAGCTAGATGCTGAGAGCCGGGCTGCCAGGACTCATCTCACTTTCTTGTATAGTCAGTGCAGGACCTCGCACAGTGAGGGTGCCCTGCCACCTAGGTTAACCTAATCAAGACAGTTTGAAATAGGCATGTCCAGAGACTCGTTTCCTTGGTGATTCTGGATTCTGTCCAGGTGACAACATTAACCATAATTAACCCTAGCAAGCATGACGCTCTGGATTAGATTCCCAGTAAGACATAAACTGAATGGAACAGCACACACCTGTGACCCTAACACTCTAGCAATAGAGGCAGGGATCATAAGTTTAGAGTCATCTTTGGCTGGCCGGAGAATTTGAGGCTCACCTGCCTGAAAAGAAAAGAGAGGATAAACTTGAGATGTTTGGGAGAGGACTACATTAGCGTAGTAGCACATATCCTGATTCCTGTTAAATACTCACAGCATGTAAAATAGTGTCCAGATCATAACCGAGACAGCAATCCCTGCCCTTGTTCAAGAGCTTCTTTTCTGATGGGCAGTTTGTTATATTACATGACATTAATGCTGTAGCTCGAACTACAGAAAGAAAGGAGTGCTGTGATCAGGCTCCGCTGTGATCAGGAAGAACATTTCAAGAAGGGTCTGTCCTGTAAGCAATGATGGGTAGAACATTGTGAAGGAACAAGCAATGTAGAGAAGTAGGAGAGTTTCTAATCTGGTGAAGGATCCTCAGGTAGTCGTGACTTTGGGGGTGACAGGAAGGATGTTAATGCAGGAGGGCCAGGAGAGGAGGTCAGTACGGCAGGAACACCTGTATGTGGAGCCTCGAGAACTCTTTAAGGACCCTGCTTGTGAAGCTGAGAAACAACAAGTTGAAAAGCATTGCTCAGACTGGAGACTGACATGTGGGAGGGCAGGGACACAGGCTGGCAGATTTAACTAGTAAAATCAGCCGAGAGACACAGAGGCTAGAATTAGGATGATGGTAGTGGAAGTTGGGAGTAGTAGCCAAAAACTGGACTGTGTGTGTTCACACACACATTTTTTGAAATTTATTCCATGTGTATACACTTGTGCCTGAGTGTATGTATGTGTACCATGTGCGTGCAAGCACCAGCAGATGGCGGAAGAGGGTATCAGATTCCCTGGAGCTGCAGTTATACACAGTTGTGAACCATCTTATAGATTCTGGGACTTGAACCTGAGTCTTCTGCAGGAGCAGTGTTTTTACCCACGGATCCATCTCTGCATTATATATGGAAAGAAAGGCCAAGAGGGTTAGTTAGTGGATGGGGAAGGTAAAAGGACTGCAAGTATAATTGGTGTTCTGAGGCTCAGGGCTGGGGCTTCGGGAAGGCTGGGAAAGCTTTTCCAGCAGGTTTCAGAGAACGTTAAGTCTTGTTTGGGGACACATTACCTGAGATAGCAGAAATGTTAAAAAGACAACTGAATGCATGCATATGGATCCAAAAGGAGGTCTACCTACAAATAAAAGTTTGGGCATAAAGATAACATGGGAAAGGAAGTAACTGAAGGTTGTTTTGAGAGGCTGAGTCTCTGTGTATGATTAAGCTCCCATGTAAGGCTGCATGTGGTCCACAGTGGATACATTGTGCTCTAACTACAGAAAGAGGCTGATATCACACAGGACAGCATTTTATCACAACCAAATGCTTGTAAGATACCATGTGCCATCCTGTAACTTACTTTTGGTTATTTACTGGGCTCTTATAGCATGCATAGTCTGATCATTGCTTTTTTCAGGCAGTTCAGCTGCTAAAGCCAGGGGGAGTGCTGGTTTACAGCACGTGTACAGTAACCCTGGCAGAAAATGAAGAGCAAGTTGCATGGGCCCTCACAACATTCCCCTGCCTTCAGCTTCAACCTCAGGTGAGAACACTTAACATTTTCCAGTGTGATTAGCATCTTAGAGTATGACATACATTGTACACACAGGCTGTTATGGAGAGGTTTGTCAAAAGCACCTATCATAAGAGTGATGGTATGTTCTGACTGACTGTGGGGATTCACATGACCAAATGAGAAAGCATCTCCCGACTCTGCACTTTGGCATTGTGCTAAACTGGGGCAGGGTTGGGCATCTTTATGCTGTTTATTCCACTTGCAGCTATCAACACTGTATTTTCAAAACATGCTTTTCTGCTGTAGAATATTATTTTAAGGTATGCTACTTTCGTTTATGTTGTATTTGTTTAACTCTGTGAAGCTGTGTTACTTTGCCTGTCTAAACACCTCTAATAAAGAACTGAACTGCCAATAGCAAGGTAGGAGAAAGGATAGGTAGGGCTGGTAGACAGAACAAATAGGAGGAGAAATGTGGGGGGAGGAGGAGAAGGAGGACTCAAGGGGCCAGCCACCCAGCTATACAGCAAAATACGGAGTAAGAAACAAAGAAGGTGTACAGGAATAGAAAAGGAAAAGCTCAGAGGCAAAAGCAATAATTTAAGTTAAGGAGAGCTGGCAAGAAACAAGCCAAGCTAAGGCCAGGCATTTATAAGTAAGAATAAGCCTCTATGAGTGATTTGTTTGGGAACCCTAAGAGAGTAAAGAGAAAAAGACTAAAACAACATCGTTCCATTTTTCTTTTTGATTAGATTTACTCATGTAGATAAGTATTTTGCTCACATGTATATATATATAGACTATGTGCATTCCTGGTGCCCATGGAGATCAGAAAAGGCACCAAATTCCCTGAATCTGGAGTTACAGATGGTTGTGAACCACATATATGGATGCTAAGAACCAAATCTGGTCCTCTGAAAAAGCAGCAAGTGCTCTTAATCATCCAGTCATCTCTCCATCCCTGTGACAGACTTCTACATCCTTCACAGATCTACATTTTTCTAATTTGGAAAAGATTGAGTATTTTTGCCTCCCACCACATCAAACACACTTCCACAACAGTAGGCTGCAGAACATCTGAAAACTAGCCACGGGGACACACTGCAGCTCAGGACTGTCACACTTCACACTTTTGTGTTAATATAGGATATTTTAAAAGTCCTTTGTAGTTTGTTTTAGTGAGCAGTATCCTGAATTTTTGTTATGATTTTTCTTAAAGCTAATTCAGTTTTGAGATATTTATATCTATAGGGACGTTGACATTCAGAGACATTGAGCATCTGACTTTATGGCTTCTTATGCAAAACTCTAACAGGCAGAGGATAAAGGTTAAAAACAATCTAGAAATGGCCCCTAGATAGACTAAGATACATGTAAATGAAAGCAAGACTTCAGAATTCTTATGGCATCTGTATAAAGTAATAGAAGGTTCTGTTACTGCCTAAGAGGAGTATATTTTCTTGACAGGTTTTTTTTTTTTTCCACCAGTGTCCAAAATACTTGTCTGTGGAATGCTGACTTGTTGACATTTATGGGTCTTTACCACTAGTGACTTTCAAAAACAAAAACAAAACAAAACCCAAAACAAAACTACTGAATTCTTTTAGATTCCTTAAAACCTAGTTGATATAACCATGATGTATATATCCTTTTCTAATATGTAGTCTTCTAGTGTGTATAAAATCAGAAAACTTTCATCATACATTTAATGTGGTTAAAGGCATTTGATGTCTCAAAGGCTGGCTCCTTTTGCTGTTAGGGAAGAGAAGAAGAAGATAAAATCCCACTCACCGAGTGTCAATGATATACCAGGCCCAATAGCATTGTTGTCATTATTTAGCTTAAGAACTGGGTATTTTACCTATTTTATATATGAGTAAATGGAGTTAGGTAAAGCTGCTTGCTTAGAGGTCTTGTAGCTGAATGTTAGAGTTGCATTTTTTTAATTCAGAAAAATTTTAATTCATTTTACATACTAACTACAGATCCCTCCTCTTATCCCTCCTCCTGCTCTCTCCCATACCCCCAAACCCATTCCCCATCTCCTCCTCTGAAAAAGGAAGGCTTCCATGGGTGTCAGCAAAGTCTGGTACATTTAGTTGAGGCAGGTCCAAGCCCCTCCCTGCTGCATCAAGGCTGTGCAAGGTGTCCCTGTTTAGGATATGTGCTAGAGCTGCATTTTAAAACCTATTAGTTTCTAATCATAACTCCAGGCCTTTTGTAATATCACAGTACTGTATAAGCATGAAGGATCCTAAATGAGTAAGAACTTCTTCATCAGGTGGCCACATATCATCACTTATACACTTCTCTCAAATTGGCATGTGCATCCCCCAAAACAAGAATATTTTCGTGTACTTATTCTTCTGGAAGGGGTCAAATGCACAACCAATTTGTCTTTTAACTTAAGCTATAAAGAGACAACTTACTAATTGTAGGGCATCCAACCATATTTGTTCATTACTTCCCAACAGGAGCCACACATCGGAGGAGAAGGAATGGCGGGAGCTGGCCTGTCACTGGAACAATTGAAACAGCTGCAGCGATTTGACCCATCTGTTGTGCCACTGCACAACATGGTCACTGATTGTCTTGGAGATACCACAGGAGAAGACATGATCTGGCTGGCCAACAAGGATTGCATAGGCTTCTTTATTGCAAAGTTTCTAAAATGTAAAAGCACAGAAGAGGTTTCTCAAAAATGAAAATTCAGAATATTTTATCTGTGTGTTGCTTTTTCTTACACCAAAGTGTTGGCAGGCCAATGGAGTGATGTCATGTTTTCTCATAAACTGCTAGCATCTTCCTTGGTATCAGAAGGAGCATTATGAATATGTGGCCCTGGAGCAGTAGAGGACTGGGAAAGCATAATCTGCCTTACATGATACAAAAGGAAGACCTCCTGGGGAGGGAGGTGTCTGGAATGTATCGTCAGTTTAACTCCTAAATATTAGTCTTTCAAATGTGAAATAATAGTCTGAAGACAAAAAATAAAACTCTGAACCTTTCATGTGTTCATGAAAATTGTTTTCTCTTCCAAAGAGGGTAGTAGTTATTTCATTAAGCATTCAGGCCAGGGGCAGTAATACTGACTGCATCATGACTGAGGTAAGTAGGCTTGTTACCTGAGTCTCTGGCTCTCCCTCTCCATTCTAAATCAGGCCTCTTAATTTAAAGATGTATTTACTCATCTCCTTCTGTGATCCATGTGCAGAAGTTCTGCTCACCCACGGCACGCATGCAGACGTCAGAGGACGACTCGCTCATCTCCTTCTGTGATCCGTGTGCAGAAGTTCTGCTCACCCACGGCACGCATGCTGACGTCAGAGGACAACTCGCTCATCTTCTTCTGTGATCCGTGTGCAGAAGTTCTGCTCACCCAAGGCACGCATGCTGACGTCGGAGGACAACTCACGTTGTCAGGTTTGTGTGAAAAGTCCTTTTGCCTGATGAGCTGTCTCATCAGCCCGCAGCTCTCTTAAGTGAAGTTTGGAGTTGTGCTAGATAGTAATCTAAAAGGTGAAACATAGCTATTTACTCTGTAGATAAAAAGCAATTGCAAATAGTCCATATTTTAGGTGTATTGTTTCATTTTCTGGAAATAGAAATCATGCACAAATAATGGAAAAATGGTTGGTGAGAAGCAGAAAAACAATTACTGACAGCTAAGACCTGGCCTGGTACTGTCTGCTGCTCCAAGCAACTGTGTCTGATAGATAAAACAAAATAAAAGCTCATCTTTAATCTGCACACCTCAGGCAAAAACAAGAAGCTTACCCAGTCTGCAGAAGTGACCAGGCATCCTGCCACTGTGGCTGGTCTGCAGTGGATAGTCTGTGCAGTCTGCTCAGCCCACAGTGGCAAGCAGCCTGAGTACCTGCTTTTCAAATACCTGGTCATATCCTCAGGCTGGCTTCAGTTACTTGCTTTGTAGATAACCTCTATTAAGATTTCCGGTACCCAGCACTATTTGATAGGCCTCACATGAAACACATCAAACTACTTTGTTATCTTTCATTTATATCCTTCCAAATTACTTGACTTTGGTTTTGTCAAATGGACAACCGGAACCAATTGCTAAGAGTTTACTTACCTTGTAGGTTTCCTGTAGGAGGACTCACAACAACTTCCCATATTGATGATGACTGCAGCAACTTTTGGATCAGGAGACCTTTGGAGGCTTCTTCCTGTTTCTTTTGAACATCCAAGTGCCTGCATCCGTGGCTGTCAGCACACTGATTCCAGTTTGCTGTTTTTTTCCTAAGCTTACTCCTATACCTGGGAAATGTACCAGGATAGATAAACCAGGTTTTTTTCCCCTTCACTAGCACTGCTTCAGGGTAGGTAGCCAATAGATGTTTACTGAATATAAATTATATGGAATTTCCTAAGATTCAAGGATATAAGCAAGTTCTTTTTCATCTTTCATTCTGCCTGTATCCAGTAGATGCCATTTTGACTAAAGAGAAGCATCATCTCTTTGTGGTACTTCTGTTTCTGGGACTCAGATTAGCTCCTCTGTTTTTAAGATTGTATTTTTTCCTCAATTATTTGCCATAATCATTGTTCTCTTTCCTGCTCTCTGAACACCCTTCTCTGCTAAGCTGGGGTGAGAATGGGAGATAAACCTGCATGGTGTCAGCTTTTAGCTGTTGTAGTAAATACCAGAGTGCATGCAGAGCGAGCAAAAGATAACTCTGCATGTGTTAGAAATAGCGAGGATAGAAAATACTGTTAACGTGTTCCTGTTCACATGGATCACTTTCAGTGGATTTGTTCCTCTCACATGTGAAAGCAAACCACACATTCTTCAAGGACACGGAAATGTAAATGAAAAAAATCAGGGACACATGGAAAGTTATTAAACATATCTGTTAAACATAGTTTTAATATAGATTATTTCTATGAAAACAGAAAAATATTTAATTTAATGGAAAATACATGTTTAGAACTCTGTTGGATTTTAGTTCCTATAGCAGAGTGAAGTAAAGCAGGTAATAAGAGTGAGAGTCAGCAGTATGACACTTGCCGGAGTAAAGACCAGAGCATCAGAGAGGAGTGGCGGCCCCTAGCAGACAGGAAGCCGTGGGGCCTCTTAAACATGAAATAAGCTAAGTACGAATCTGGATTGTCCTACAGGTGGAATTAATGTAGGAAGAAGATGCCTCTCTAGTTTACACTGTAAAATTTTTACCTACCTTTTTTTTGTTTGCTTGCTTTTTTCTTAAATTAGATATGAAAGGACAATTACCAAAAGAATTACTGGCATTGGCTGGATGAAGATGTTTCACATGGTCAGTGTGGAATCTCACATACTCATTCCTAAGATGGCAATTAATACCGCTGGAAAACAGTGTAGATGCCAGCTCTTTGTTTCCATTAATGACTTTAAACCAAGTTTATTAAACAGTTTAGTGTCATGACAATGAGTGTTTGTTTAACAGGAATGCAGAGCGAATGATGTTAAAATGTGGCATTGTCTCCAAGTACAATATGACTGTAAGACATCCTACTTTTAGCAGCACCTATTTTGTTTTTTGGTATCAGTAAGTTAATAAAAGAGCAGTAGAGAAAGAGCATAGGAAAAACTGAAATGACTGACATAGAAATATAACACTATTAACTCCATTTCTAGCATTTCCTGGGTTGACTATAAAAAAATGAAATAGGGATTCTACAACTGAATAGGTAAAGATTAAGCCTTTGCCTCTGAAAAGACTAGTATTACATCTCACGAGTCAGTAAATGCCCCCATCTTCCTTGGGATTACTTTCTTATTTCTAGATCTGCTGCACACTGTTGACATAGGCCCATGGTGCAGCTCTTCAGCAGAATAGAGAAATACTTTGATGTGCACAAACATATTCACAGTAAAGTGAGGACCTAAGAATTGGGCTCAAAATTAAGTAGGTAGACACCATTCAAGCTATTCTTTAAATGGGATGAGTGGTGACAACAGGTAAGAGAAACCATCCTTCCTGAGTCTGAGCGCCTCAGAGCCATTCCACACAGGAAGAGATTAGGTTACTGCTAAACATCGGTGATAAATACTTACATTTTATTTTATGAAAACAATCAATTTGGGCCAGATATTAATTTGCATATAGTCTGGGAATTATGTAAGTAATATAGTACTGATTCCAAGGGAAAATTTCATTTGATAGACATGTAAAACCCTGGTAGGATTGTGCCTACAATTCATATTTTAAATGCTTTAGTTTTCTTGGGTATAAGATAAAGTATGAAGCATAAAACTGCTTTAAATGCAAAATTACTTTACCTAAAAATGCCTAACAGTATTTGAGAAGAATTTGGAATATCCAGGAAACAAAAATTTTTTTTTAATAACCATTATCTGTTTTTGTATTATATGGATCTCCTTGGGTAGTCCCAGATAGGCGTTTTCCTGGGAAAAGCTTCAAATGCTAGGGGCCCATGCAGCTAATACAGTCTTACCTATCTTTCAGCACTGGACTCCTGAGAGATACATAGTTTTTATAGCCTTAGCATAAAATCTTTGTACACTTCTTAAAGCAGGCAAATTGAGGCATGAAGAAAGTGCCTTCTAGGTTCTTCTTCAGAGTCCATGTTCTCATGTAAGAAAATATTCTTAGCTCTTTTCCACTTCAAGTCATTCCATTTGCCCTGATAACATCTAAAGATTTAGGAGAAACTTTGTTCATAAGAAGCACTTGTGGGTTCCAGTGGACAGTGAAGCTGCTGGGGTTGATGGTGGGGAAGACCACTGGGACTAGGCAAGGTTAGAAAGTGAAGCGGGACAAGTTATAAAAATTTATTTCCCTACCAAGGAATTGCACAAGCTGTGTAAACATTTCTTCCTAAAACAAAATATTCTGACACACAAAGGTTGTACATTTCCAGTGGAACACTCACAGTACAAGATGCCCGCCGGTGTTTTTTCCAGAGCTACAGCAAGGAGGCAGCAGATGAGTGCTTCCCTAGCTACCTTTGGCCGCAAGCTTCTTCACATTCCCTCACTGCTCAATGGGTTTTTAAAGCAACATAAAACACAAACACTAAGCTAGGTGGGTAGAATTCTCATCCTCTCATTTCTTCATCAGTCTTTGTATGCACTTGACCTCAGTCACTCTCACACTCACACTCACGTGCACATGGCGGGTTCGGCTCGGATACTCCAGTGCAGTGACTATAACAGACACTAGCTGCTAAGGACGTGTTTGTCACAAACAGTTGTGGACTGTACGGAGTAGAAAAACCTCTGGAGTTTGGTTATATTTACCATAATTTATGGTTAAAATTAAAAACTTAAAAGAATGGGATAACATTCAGAAATCAAACCTCAAGTCAAGCAATCACACATATTTACAATATGTACAGACTTTTAGAATGGAGGGAGGTGTCTAGACAATGTTATTAGAAAGTTCCTGAATGTGGGCATTTCTAGTCCCTGTGATTCATAAAGCAAATCTGCTGATTTGGCATTAAGACCCTAAAATAGTGTGATCAAACTGATATATATATATATATTATATATAATTATAATAAGGTGTTTGCAGAAATAACATTTACAAACTGTCTATACAGTACACAGTACTAGTACATAGAAAATAGATTCTAACTTTATAATCCTTTTTGTGTAAGGCAAGACTGAATCTGTCCCCAAATTTAGTCAGCCAGAGGTACAAGCAAGAAACAGTGGTCCATGAAAGAATGACAGGTCACGTATCTGGGAATTAAAAATCTGGAGAAATTCCACTTGTTATCTGTGCTGCATCTGGCTCACTGGATCCATTAACTATATTTCTGAAGCCACTCTGTTAAGTGGCAGCTACTCCAAACAGCCTTTGAAGACTCCCGGATAAAGATGGAGGACTGCAGCTGGTCTAGGCCAATTCATGTGGTACTTACCAAAGAATGAATATTAATACTTGATCGCATGCCATTGCTATTCAAGCAACAGCAATACAAATGATACAAGACAGATCACAGATGGTTACAATGTAGCCCCCAAAGATTCTACTTAAGGATGATGTTACACAAGACTCTGGGGCAGGAACACACAACATACACAGTCATTGGCGGATGTAGACGTCCCTATTCCACTCGCCAGCCTCGTTCCTTCTCTTGGATATTACTTCCCCTTCCTTGTCACAGTAGCGATCCTTAGATTTATGTCGGCTACGTTGTTTGTTGCAGTCGTTATGGTCCTGCTCCCGACCCATGTCCCTAGAGCGGTGGCGAGACTCCCTGTGTCTGTGGCCGTTGCTGCTGTGGGTCTCATCTCTGTGGTTATGTTCACGGTGTGGGGCATAGTGGTCCACATGTTCATGTGAATAATCTTCCTTTGGCTCCACATAGGCAGAGTCTCGGCTCTCCTGGGTTTCAGAGTCAAAAGTCTCTTGCCTAGAGAGGCCTCGACTTGTCCCACTGCGGTGGTTTTGGTGTGTGGCTGAGGAGGAACGATGTTGGGATTTCTTGACTGGCTCCAGGCAAGGTTCTTCTTCAGCTTGTGAAGCAGAGCGGGGAGCTGAGCGATCAGTCCTCTGGTCACCTTGAGAACCCTGGAGAAAAGGACGCATATGAGGGCATCAACCAAGAACAGACCCTAAGGGACTCTGAAGTGTCTGGAGAGCAGCGCTAAGGAAGTATTGGTTGAAGTAACCAAAGTGCTGCCTGGCTTAGGCAGTTTTTGAAACACCTCGTGGCTCTTCAATCGGACTTGTGCTCATAGTAACATTTCATTTTAATGGTGGGGAAAGACTGTTCTTTTATAGTCTTGTGATTCTAGTACTGATACAGGTGTCTTATACCATAGTTTTAATTAATCTGCTTGACTAGATTAAAACACATTAAGATGGGGCATTTCATGGGACCCTCACAAAGGAGATAGTGTTCTTAAGCCAGCTGCTGACTTCATTTTCCTGCCTTAGCCTCCCCCAAAGCTAAGATTATAAACGAGTGGTACAATATGGAGCTAATACTTCTCCTGAGTCAATGACTAAGCCATTGGAGCTGGCTCATTATCATGCTTTTGGAGGCAGGACCAGCCAAGGAACTTGCAGAGGTTGTAAACATAGAGAGAAGAGCAAGGGTTTGGCTGCAGCCGACCTTCCATTGAGTGACCGGGAAGTTAGTGGGCTTCAGAGGCTGAGCTGCCGGTAGTGTGTTCAGTTTACAGTACTTTGCTTATAGCTGTACTACTCATCCTGGGCTTAGTTCTTTGTTTATTCATGTACAACTCATACCAGATAGGCATGGTTAAATGGCACATGTTTCTTAATTTGGTGAGCAATAGGAGAGCAAGCATGGAATTACCTCTCTGGGATTGAGTCCCAGGAGTATCAGCTCAGGCAGCCTAGATCCCCTATGAAAACCAGAAAAGGAAGCATTCTTACCTGTGAATTAGAGGCTAGGGTGGGGCTCATGGGTAAAGTTGAAGTGGCTAGAGTTCTGCTAAGGAGAGGGTTGGGGAGGTTACTGCTGGGTGGGTGAGTGGCCTTCCAGTAGGCCTCCAGATAGTCAGCAAGATGCTCACAAGCATCCTCAAGCTGGTTCTCATCCAAGATCACGTCAAATGACTCCTGCTAAAGCAAGCATTTCAGATAGTACATTAATGCAGCCCAAGACCGAGCTGCCTCTTCTACCCAAACCTATAAGCAGAGGAGAGGCCTTGCTCACTGGATGTGTTCTTACCCTGGTTTTTTTTTTTTTTTTTTTTTTCTTTTCTGTTGGCTGAGTCTCTTAGCTTATGCATGTGTGTCACCCCAAATACTTAATTAAAACACGGAATGAGTAACTGATTGCCTGAAAGTGGACAGTTATCATCATGATTGGTAAGGGCATGGTAGGAGAGTTATTATCAGCTGTGAAGAAAACATACTGATACTATGGTAGAAAAACATGAAAAATCTAAACAATTTAGAAAGGTGCTTGTTCTTGATATGGACTGCAGGAAGTTCTGGAATCTAATAAGGCAGGTATTGGTCATGTACTTTGGTAGAAGTAGCTCAAACTACTGACATTTTGATATGATCCAAACTTCACACACAGTTCAGTGTGTGTGTGTGTGGGGGGGGGTCTTTTACTTTTGAAGATTTAAAATAATTTGAAGATCTAGTAAAATTATTTAAGATCTAGTAATTTAACATACTTTCAATAAGTCAAATCCCAAATTACTTTTATAATAAAGCTTTTGAAATAATTGTACTTTACTGAACACTAGATGGGATCCATAGTCCCAAAGTATAATATATAAAACTGGGACTATGTTTCTGGGAAACTTAACTGTTTGAAAATCTGGTTTGGGGTTGATGAGATAGGTCGTTAGGTAAAGGTGCTTGCTGAGCAACTGTGAGGCTCAGAGTTTGAATCTCCAGGAATCTTGCCCAAACTAGATGCATAGCATTGAGTTTCCATAATCCCAGCACTCCTACAGGAACATAGGTATTGGCCAGAGAACCTTGGAAATCAGCCAGTTAGCTACCCTGGCATCCACACTGGCCAACAAGAGACCTTGTCTCAAACAAGTTGGAAGGGGAGGACTGACACCCATGCATGCTGGATGTAGCGAGAAATCAAAATCTACACAAATAGACTGATAGCAGCAGAGTGCCGAGACAGAGAGGGGCGTGGTCAACGAAAACAAGCTTCAAAAATAAAATGCCCCCAAAAAAGACAAGAGACAAAAAGCCGGCGTTCTCTCGCGCAGGGCCAAAATCTCTCGCAAAGGTTCCAGACTGGTGACGTGATTCCAGTCTGGTGGCACAGGTTTCAGACTGCAGCCTTACCCCTTCACCTCTTCTTAAAACCTTCTCTATTTTATAAGCAATTCTCACAAAATAAACATCATTTAAAACATATCTCACGGCGAGTTGATACAGAGATAATTGGCGCCTGAACACTCACATCTGCATTTTTGTATACAAAACTCAATATTTAGTTTGACATGGTCCCAAGTCAATTTCTCAGACACTTGTTAAGAGGAGACAACTTATTCCCAGTGGCTAGATGTGGAGAAGAACCAGACTCCAAATGGGTCCATCTTATAGACCACAGTCCTGTATTAGAAAGTGAGGCCAGCACAGGGTGCATGTAGCATTTTTGGAAGGGTGGTCATTTACTTGGCCTACAGGTGCTCAAAATGCATGGTCATACAAGCTGTGGCATACTTTGCTTTTTTTTTTTTTTTTTTTTTTTTAAAATGAATGCCATTGTGAGTGAGGAGGAGTATCTTTCCACAGGTGTGTAAATGCAGTTTTTAAAATGCACGTCTAATTCCCTTGGCTGATTGTACCATGTAGATGGCTTACCGGAGGACACTGGGCCAGTTTATCAGCTGCTACCATCTGGACATTGAGGTGCTTTGCTTGAGATTTCCCTCGAGATTTTATTAACCTTTGTAAAACCTGGAAAAAGTAGGAGTTTATAACAGAGGGATATCTGTACTTGAGTAAACTACAGGGTATCTTATGAATTACTTTATAATATAATGATATAATACATATAATGACATGATACATTATATACAATAATATAATACATGAATAAATAGCATATATCATTGAGAAATAAAATACAACAGAGATTAACATTCTTGCATAAGTCTCTTACAAGCTTTAAACACTAGTATAAAGCTGAGGTAGAGTGTTTTTTTTTCTAGCTTAACAGTTCTCAAACTTTCTGCCTCAGGACCTATTTAAGTTTAAAAAAAAATATGAAGCCCAAAGGGCCATTGTTTGTAAGAAATAGTTCTAGTATTTATCATAAATCTTAGCACTGTTAATTCATTCAAAAATAAGTCTGGCAATGCTAATATGAAGTGCCTTTTTAGGAACCTTTAATGGGAAGAATGCTTCTATATGCAATCTGCTATAGTGTACAGTTTTCCTGATGCTTGTAAAGAGACCATTAGATAAAGGGGGACGTGCCAGTTATGCCTCTTCAGAGAATGGGTGACATTCTTTGATACTATACTGAAGACCAGCAAGTTTATTCCCATAAAGAACTGTGGCCATAAAGTCTCAGGCACCACATGGAAGAGCTTAATGTACCAGATAAGATCAGTTCTATGGGCTGTACTGGACCTTTACTATGCGTGACATGTAAGGTCATTCATGACAATCTATATCTTCTACACATTTACACACTTCATTGTTTAGTAATAGTATGGTTGACAACAAATGGTTCTTTTGAAGTGTCTGACTGATTCTGCTTAAGGAAAGATCTGCTAACTTGGTAGCACCCTGCCGTTAGTCCTGAGAACCAGAGCCCTCAGCACAGCGGCATTGGTGTTTCTCCTTGAGACACTTTACTCTGGACAGTAGCTGAACAGTTTGGTTCATTACACAGTGTTAAACAGTTTGCTACTACTGCATCAGGACATACTTATGAGAACTTGCTATTTGTGACTGTGAGAACATAAAGATGTGGCTGCTGCTGCATACATTCATGCTTGAACTCCCAGCAGCTTTACCACCATGTATGCAGATGCCAAGAGTGTTGAAAGGAAGCAACACCTTCATTTTATTATGGGAGCAGCTTCTACATTACCAGTTTTCTGAAATCATTACAGTAACCTATGCCCCACACTTAAGACCACTGCCCCTAGCTGTAACACTAACAATGTTCATATTTCTCTTAAAACTTCTTGACAATTGTGGATTTTTTTTTTAGAAATTCTATGTCCATAGTAAAGGCATAGCCTTTGACTACTGGAAACCAGAGCAATAAAACACATTGCAGTGATGTCTGAATATAGAAAAACAATGGCAACCCCACTTACCTTAGGAGAAGAAATCTTTACATACACTATAATAGGGGCCAAAGAGGTCTTACTGAGTTGAGCTGGGTGATTAATCGTATCTGCATCAAGGACTACTAATTGCAGTGTTCTTGCAAGTTCAAAAATCCTTTCAATTTCACTTTGAACTTCCGCTGTAAAGATTAAACAGAGTTAATTCATTTAAAAGGATACATTTTTAAACTATAGTAAGCTGGAATAAAATGGCACACTATTTCTTTATCCAGAGAGTCAGCCGATATTTTAATGACTATAGTCAATCTGAGTGACAAAAGGTGTCGTTTGACAAGAACTATTTCCTTGCACCTTTGGTACTCCAGGAATTGGTCTTTTAGCCAGCACCAAATGTACCATCTTTCCTTGCACACAAGCTTACCTATGCTAGACTATCCATTCTGTAAAGATATACAACATAAAAAGAGAGAGATCAAAGGTACCTATTAGAAACTTGGCCCAAAACATACTTCATTCTTCCCACCAATGAAGACATGGTCTTAAGTATAATAACCCATTTAGTCCATACAGTGCTACCTGTATGTATGTTTTCAGGGTTGGCCATTTGATACTGGACAATAAATTAGCAATGCTGTGCTCTGGGGAGGACCACCTGCCCCATTCCCAGGTTTTCTCAGTTGCTTCTAGTTCTTTGTGCAGGGTGGAAGCCTCGTGAACTTTTCTCCATCTAATTTGTCATGTCCGTTGCTGTCATTTTTGTTCAGCTCACATTTGGGCAGTCACATTGGTGAGAGTTTACAGGTGTAGCATCTGATATTACTAGGAATATATATATATACATATATATACACACAATGCATGCAATAACAGTTTGTAAAAAAAAAAAAGGCTACTAATTTACAGGAGAATGAAAAGGTATGTGGGATGGTTTGGAAGGAGGGAAGGTAAGAAAAATGCAATGAAATTAAAATCTCAAGAATTAAGAAAAAAGGGAAGTGTTCTTGTGACATTCATGTTTCCAAGGGCAATTTCCTGCTAGAAGCAGCATGTAAAAATACATGAGTGGCACCAGTTCTTGTGTTCTGTAAGGATTCTGCTACAGGACTCCCCATTGAACATCTGCGATGATGGGGATGCCCTCAATTCTCTAGTGTGTGGCTGCTAGCTATGAGTGGGTACTCAGTACTTAAAATGTAGCTAATCTGAATGAAAAACCGGATTTTTATTTTTATTTTATTTTATTTTTTTTTTTTTTTTTTTTTTTTTTTTTTTTTTTTTTTTTTTTTTTTTTTTT
>PVIH01022841.1:0-26233 GCA_004025045.1 Sigmodon hispidus | reverse complement strand
CTAAGCCTGTGTCTGTCTTTGCAGTTGAGGTGTGTTTCTTGTAGGCAACAGAAGGATGGCTTCTGTTGTTGTATCCATCTTGTTAGTGTGTGACATTTTATAGGAGAGTTGAGACCATTGATATTAAGGGAAATTAGTGACCATTGATTCATATTTCCTGCCATTTTTGGTGGCAACTTGTTTGTATTTCCTTTCTCTAAGGTATTCTTCTGTGAACTTATTGATTGTTTGTGATTTCGTGGGTGTATCTGGGGTCCTTAGGTTGGAGTTTTCCCTCTAATACTCCCTGTAGTGCTGGATTGGTTGACAGATATTCTTGCAGTCTGCCTTTGTCCTGAAATACCTTGTTTACTCCATCTATGGTGATTGATAATTTTGCAGGGTATAGTATTTTAGTTTGGCAGCCATGCTGTTTTAGCATCTGTATAACTTCTGACCAAGCCCTTCTAGCTTTCATCGTTTCCATTGAATAGTCAGGAGTTATTCTGATGGGTCTGCCTTTATATGTGAATTGGCCCTTTTGCAGCTCTTTAAATTTTTTCTTTGCTCTGTATGTTTTGTGGCTTTTTTTATAATGTGACGGACTGACTTTTTTTGGGGATCATATCTATTTGGTGTTCTGTAAGCTTCTTGTATCTTTATAGGCATTCCCTTCTTCAAGTTAGGAAAGCTTTCTTCTATGATTTTATTGAAAACATTATCTGTGCCTTTGAGCTGGTATTCTCCTTCTTCTATTCCTATTATTCTCAAATTAGGTCTGTTCATGATGTCCCAGATTTCCTGAACATTTTGAGTTATGGCTTTTTTGTTTTACTATTTTCTTTGACTGATATATTTATTTGAGCTACTGAGTCTTCCACTTCAGAGATTCTATTTTCCATCTCTTGAACTCTCTTATGCTCGTATCTGTGGTTCCAGCCTTTTTCTTCAGATTTTCCATATCCATCTTTGCCTCATTTTGTACCTTTTTTATTGCCTCTATTTCAGCTTTTAGTTCCTGGCATGTTTCTTTCATAGATTTGTTCATCTCTTCCAATTTTTATTTGTATTTTCTTTTATTTCTTTAAGGCTATTTTTCATATCTTCTTTGACAGCTTCGATGATCATCAAAAAGGAATTTTTGGTGTTGCTTCCTTCTGTTTCCTCTTCATTGCTCAGTTCAGGTCTTGTATTTGAGAGATCGCCACTCTCTTCTGGAGTTACCATGTTGTCCTTTGTATTATTATGTAATTTTTTGCACTGACGTTTGCCCATGGCTTCAGTGGTTCACAATTAGATGGGTCCTGGTCAGTTGTGGCACTCAGGTTTGTGTGCCTCCTGTCACCTCTCTGGTCAGGGTCTGAGTCTGTCCTTCAGAGACCCCTGTAGTTGTTGGTTCTCTCAGTTCTAGGTGGCAGTGGCTAGCCATGCAAATTCCCTCAGGAGGAACTGTGGGTATGGTGACTGGCAGAGTTTATCTGCCCCTGCTCCAGAGTGCGCTGGGACTCTGCAGACAGCACTTGGGCCGGAATGTGGAACCAGAAGCTATGGGAGCTCAACTCTCCCTCCCAGCCTCGGATATAGGTGCTTGGACCTGGTGACCCCTGCTCACCTCTGGGCAGTGTCTGAGTCTGTCCTTCAGAGACCCCTGTAGTTGTTGGTTCGCTCAGATTGAGGTGGTGGTGGGTAGCCGTGCAAATTCCCTCAGCAGGAGCTGTGGGTATGGTGACTGGCAGAGTTAATCTGCCCCTGCTCCAGAGTGAGCTGGGACTCTGCAGACAGCAATTGTTCCCGGAAGCGGAACCGGATGCTATGGGCAAGACAATTTTTCATATCTTCTTTGAGAGCTTCAATGATCATCATGAAGATATTTTTGGTGTTGCTTTCTTCTGTTTCCACTTCATTGCTCAGTTCATGTCTTGTAGTTGTGGCACAGCCACTTTCTCCTGGAGTTACCTTGTTGTTCTTTATATTATTATATATATTTTTGCACTGGCGTCTGTCTGCCCATGGCTTTAGTGGTTCACGATTAGGTGGCTCCTGGTCCATTGTGGCATGCGAGCTTGTGTGTCTCCTGTCACCTCTGAGCAAAAGGTCTGCTCAATCTTTACCTCTGCTCTGGGCAGGGGACTGAATTTCAAGTCTTCAAACCTTCTCTGTTTGAGCAGTTGTTGTTGGGGTGGCCATGCAAGTTTCTTCAGAAGCAGCTGGTGGGACCCTGACAGTGAAAGTTTTTCTCAGTCGGCTACAGAGTGTGTGGGGAGGTGCTCCCAGACATCACCTGTTCCCAGAGCCAGAATCTGACTGGAACACAATTTTTCCTGGCAGGAATTCAGGTGCTGGGGCCTGCTGAATCCACCTCACCTTTGGGCAGAGTCTGAGTCTGTCTTTCAGAGACTTCAGTCTTTCTCTGTTTGATCAGTTGGAGATGGTTGGCCATGCAAATTCCCTCAACAGCATCTAGGGGGAGCATGACAGTCAAAATTTATCATTGCTGCAAAGTGTGTGGGGACATGCTCTACATTCAGCACCTAGTCCCGGAACTGGAACCAGATTGGAACACAATTTTCCCCGGCAAGTATTCAGGTGCTGGGGCCTGCTTAACCCACCTCACCTTTGGGCAGAATCTGACTCTGTCTTTCAGAGTCCTCAGTCCTTCTTTTGATCAGTTGAAGGCAGGTGGCCATGCAAATTCTCTCAGCAACTGCTGGGGGGACCCTGGCAGTCAAAGTTTATCTCTGTCTGCTACAGAGTGTATGGGGACATGCTCCACAGACAGCACCTTGAGTTTTGTTTTTCAAGGTCTGTAAAAAAGTGTATGAGATTTTGATGTGAAGTTCATTGAATCTGTATATTGCCTTTGGTAAGATTGCCATTTTTACTATGTTGACCCTACCTATCCTTGAACATGGGAGATCTTTCCATTTATTGATATCCTCTTCAATTTCTATCTTCAGAGGTTTAAAATTTTTGTTGTGGGTCAATCTGTGTAACCTGACCCCACACTCTCCTTAGTAGATAGGACTATGTTTTAACTTTGACGGGCTCCTTTAGCCACACCTAAAATAGGGGACCTTACACAGTTGGCCCTGTCTCAAACTACATCTGCAGAGAAGGATTGAAGACTTTGAAACTTAGACCCCGTAGAGGTGAGCAGGTTACCATGCCTGATCGCCTTTCCAGAAAGTTACTTTTCAGGACCAGGGTCAATCTCTATAGTCTGATCCCAGACGTTCCTTAGCAGACAAATTATAGTTTGTCTGTGAGGGGACCCTCCAGCCACACCTAAAAATGGGGATCTTGCATGGCTGGCCATGCCTCCAGGGCAAACTGCATCATCACAGCAGGGTTGAGGCTTTTAAATTCAGACCCCTGTCCAGAGCAGGGTCAGAGATCAAGCAGACCCCATGCTCAGAGGATCCAGGAAACATACAAGCCCTCTTGACACAACTTACCAGGAGTGGCCTAATCAAGAACCACTGAAGACATGGCTGGATGCCACTGCAAGAATACATATCATAATATCAGGAACAACAAGGCAACTCCAGAAGAAACTGGTGGTATACAACTACAAGAAATAAGGAGAGCAATGAAGGGGAAACAGGGAAACAACACCAAAAACTCCTTTATGAAGATTATTGAATCATTCAAAGAAGATATAAATAAATTCCCTTAAAGAAATAGAAGAAAATACACAAAAAATTGGAAGAGATGAACAAATCCTTGAAAGAAAACCAAGATGATGTAAACAAAAAAATGAAAGAAACATTCCAGGAACTAAAAACTGAAATAGAAGAAATGAAAATGCACAAAATGAGGCAAAGATGACAATAGAAAATCTGAAGGAAAGAGTTGTAACTAGTAACCAATAGAATCCAAGAGATGGAAGAGAGAATTTATGGAGTGGAAGACTCAGTAGCAGAAGTAGATACATCAGTCAAAGAAAATACTAAAACTACAAAAGCCATAACACAAAATGTTCAGGAAATCTGAGACACCATGAAAAGACCTCACTTGAGAATAATAGGAATAGAAGACGAAGAAGAAGAAGAAGAAGAAGAAGAAGAAGAAGAAGAAGAAGAAGAAGAAGAATGGCAGATCAAAGGCACAGATAATGTATTCAATGAAATCATAGAAGAACACTTTCTTAAAGAAGGAAATGCCTATAAAGATACAAGAGTCTTACAGAACATTAAATAGATATGACCCCCACAAGAAAGTCTGCTCACTACATAATAATCAAGCTACAATCATACAGAACAAAGAAAATATTTTAAGAGCTGCAAAATAAAAGGGCCAACTTACTTATAAAGCCAGACCCATCAGAATAACACCTGATAATTCAATGGAAACAATGAGAGCTAAAAGGGCGTCGTCAGAAGTCACTAAAAGGATGGCTGCCAACCTAGACTACTATACCCAGCAAAATTATCAAACACCATAGATTGAGTGTATATGTATTTCATGATAAAATCAAACTGAAACAATACTTGTCTATCAATCCGGCCATTCAGAAAGCATTAGAGAGAAAACTCCAACCTAAGGATCTGAGATAGACCCATGAAACCAAAAACAATCGATAATCCTACAGAAGAATAGCCCAGAGTAAGGAAATACATAGAAACTACCACCAAGAATAGTATGGAATTTAGATCAGTAGTCACTAATATCCCTTAATATCAATTGACTCAGCTCACCTATAAAAATGCACACACTAGCAAGATGGATACAGAAACAGAAGCTGTCCTTATGCTGTATACAACAAACATATCTCAGCTTCGAAGAGAGACACAGGCCCAGAGTAAAGTGTTGGGAAAAGATATTCCAATCAAATGGTCCTAAGAAACAAGCTGGTGTTGCCATCCTAATATCTAACAAAGTAGACTTTAAGCTAAAAGCAATTAAAAGGGACCAAGATGCTACTACTTTTTCATCGCAGGAAAAACTGTTCAAGAGATTTCAATCTTGAATATTTCTGCCCCTAATATTAGGGTACCTACCTATGTAAAAGAAACACTGCTAAAGCTAAAATCCCACATCAATTCTCACTCCTTAATAGTGGGGGACTTCAATACCCAACTTTCACTCATGGATTGTTCAACCAGAGACTCAACATATAAATAAGGAGTCCAACAGAGGTTTTGATGCAAACAAAATTAATATATACAGAAGCTTCCACCCAAATGCAAAGGAAAATACAAATTACTCAGCTCCTCATGGAACTTTCAGTAAGATTGATGATATAATCAGTCATAAAGCAAATATGAATAGTTACAAACAATGGACATAGTCACTTATATCATATCAGACCACCAGGGCCTAACATTAGAGTTCAACAACATCAAAAACCATGGAAAGCCTACCAACTCATGGAAACTAAACCTCACTCAGCTGAACCATCTCTGGGTCAAGGAAGAAATTAAGAAAGAAATCAAAGTCTTCCTAGAATTTAATGAAAATGAATCCACAAAGTATCCAAACTAACCCTAACCCTAGCCCTAACCCTATTCTTCTTCTATTCCTATTAGTCTCAGGTTAGGCCTTTTCTTGGTGTCCCAAATTTCCTGAATGTTTTGTGTTATGGCTTTTTTGGTTTTAGTTTTTTTTTCTTTGACTGATATATCTATTTCCACTATTGAGTCTTCCACACCAGAGTTTCTCTCTTCCATGGCTTGGATCCTGTTGGTTATGCTTATATCTGTAATTCCAGCTTTTTTCTATGGATTTTTTTTATTTCTACTTTTGCCTCAATTTGTGTCTTTTGTATTACTCCTATTTCAATTTTTAGCTCCTGGAATGTTTCTTTTATTTTTAGGTTTTCCTTTTTTAGGTGATACTAATGACTAGTGATTGATAAGTTTTGTTATTTTCATAGTTATGTGTGTATATGTGTTTCCTTCATTATCTTTTCCTTCTTTGAGATTATCCACTGCTAGTTGCTTTGTGGGAGTGTCTTGCTTCTTTAGGTTGAAATTTTCCCTCTTTGCCACCATCTGTAGGGCTGGATTTTTTGATAGGTATTGTTTGATTCTGGGGCTTTTTGTGTGTGAAACATCTTGTTTACTCCATCTATAGTAGTTGTTTTTTGGGGGGTAAGCAGTCTGGGATAGCAAATGAGGTATGTTCATGTCTGTATAACATCTGACAAGGACCTGGCTTTTACTGGCTCCATTTAGTAGTCTGGTGTTATGTTAATTGATCTGCCTTTATGAGTTACTTGTACTCTTTTGCACCTCTTATTATTCTTTATTCTGTAGGTTTAGTGGCTTGATTTTTATGTGTTTTGCAGAGATTTTGGTGAGAGCTATTCAATTTGGTGTTTTGTAAGATAGTTAGATCTTTATAAGCCTTTTCTTCTGTAGATTTGGAAAATTTTCTTTGTTGATTTTGTAAAATATATATTTGAGCCTTTAAGTTGGCTTCTTCTATTCCTAGTATTTATGAGTTTGTTCTTTTCATGCTGTCTCATTTTCTGAATATTTTTGTTATGACTTTTTTGATTTTAGAGTTTTTTTTTTTACTAACATAATTATTTCCACTATTGAATCTTTCACATCGAGACTTTATTTCTTCTCTTTTATTTTTCCCTTCCTGCTTGCATCTGAAGATTCAGTTTATTTCCTCAGATTTTTGATGTGGTGGGGATTCAGAGTTTACCAAGAGAAGTACTTGGGACATCAAGAATTTTATACCCTGAGGGAGCATGGCCATAATTGTTTAAGACCCAAGACCCAGACTGGCTCACTCCCTTGATTCCTTGTTCTAAGAGGAGGAGGATTGTCTCCATGTGGAGTCCTTCTTTTCTCCTAGAATTGTTCTTGGTTTAGTTGTTTTTAAGATTGTTTTCCCTGCTTCTTTTGCATTGTCATGATCAGGTCTTTTTGTAAAACCACCAGATTTTGGTGATGCAATATTATTTTTTTTCTATGTCTTTTGCATTGTCATGATTAGTTCTCTTTGTAAAACTGCCAGATTTTGGTAATGCAATATTGTTTTTTATATTATTATATTGATTCTTTCACTTGTGTCTGACCACTGCTCCATAAAAAGAAACACATTCATTTGCCAAATTTTATTTTTGAAATACCCTTTGAGTTACTTTCTGCATGTTGTAGAAACATTCATTTGTCCTGAAAAGTTGGTCAGAATTGGATGTAGTTTGTTCCCTGTCTCTTTCATATTTCAGCTTTCCTCTTGTATGTGGTGGTCAAGTTTTGAGGCAAAAGTCACAAGGTCTGGAGCTACACATGGCTGGAGTCACTACTCAACTGGCAAGGTTTGCTGTTAGGCAGCCTTAGGCAGTACCCAACAGACATTTTTTTTTCATGATTACCTATGTGACATTTTCAGACAGAAGCTTTCTTCTACTGGTGAGTTGTGTTTTCTTTGTAGACCCCTTCATTGAGCATCTACCACAAGATAACAGCCCCTTAATTTTCATTGCCAGCAAGTTTGGTATGTCAATAGATTCCTCTAAAAAAATAATTAGTTTAAGGCAGACAGATTTTTTTCCCATATTTAAAAGAAGCAAGAAATATTAGCATGGGAGAAATTTGAACTTTAGTTAATAATACACTAGATCATATAACAATGGAACCATTAAAAGAGAAGATAATGTAGTTGAGATGACTGTAATGTCTATTATAAATCCATGATTATTCTTGATATATTCCTAAATGTTTGATATTTATGAGTGTCAACTTAGCTGATAATGAGTGTCAAGTTGATTGATAGGCATAGCAAGATACAAGTATTGAAAAAAAATTGTTAAAATAGATTGTAAGCATTCCCATGGCCAGCATTCACCTGTAATATAACAGAATTGCAACTACGCCCCTGGGTATGGCTGTGCAAACATGGGCCCACCCAGTCTCTTAAAGAAAGTACTCACACAAGCCCCTTTCTCTCCTCTCCTTTTTGCTCTGCATCTCTGCTTGCTGTACTGCTAATAAACTCTAGCATGGTATTCCTGGTGTTGAGATTCCATTCTCAGGTCATGTGCAAAAAGCCAAGATTGGTGCTGTGTGACTCAGTGGGCCCTCTCCAGCCCTAAGCACTCATAGCTGCTGGGGGCCCATTCAACCCTCCACTGGGAATTACCTTCTACCTGCCTGATCTTGGACCATACTTGCATACCCTTCTCTCGTCATGTGTGAAAAACCAACACAGATTACACAAATAGTTAGACTCAGATTTTAAAAAGTAAAGAAGAATCAATATTAATATTGCCTTATAATGTTACAGAGAAATATTCTAATGCTTTCAAACAGTGAATGCTCATATATTCAGCAAACATATAGAAATTGACAAGTAATACAAATAATCTAAGTGCTGAATGGGCTCTTGTGCTAATGTTAGATTTAAAAGGATTCAATGAAGCAATAGTCACATGTGGCATTTACTCACCATTTGTATGCTAAATATTAAATTTCTGATCAACTTGTAATAAAATAATCCCTAAAGAACAGCAGTTATAAAGGCTGGACTTCATTTAAATTAGAAAGATGAAGCTACAATTGTAGAACTATGAAGCATATTTTGAGGCTAGAAATATCTCAAGATCAACATCATGGGAAGGGAGATTATGATAATGTAGACAGGCAATTTTTATATAATAACCACATCCATAATTTTTGCAGAATACAGCCTTGAGTGCTTGTGATATAATTGAAGAGGTAAAAAAAATTTGAATCTTATACATAAGTGATCTAAAAGCCAAAAAGACCTTTGCAGTTTTTTGTTTTACAAAGATTGACCAGTGATAAACAGGATTGTACAATATTCAGAAGCTAGGCAAATAATAATTAAAACTCTGGCTTTTAAAAATGCTAAATCACAATACAAAAGAGTAATTAGACTATTAAAGGCAAGATCAGCATCCAGGATTAAATCTGGGATACAACTAATATGAAATCTTATAACTATAATCATACTAATTGTGTAAGAAAGGTTATTTCTGGGTGTTTAAAGACAAATGAGAGTATCAAATGTGACACCTATGAAAAACAAGGTTACCTAAAAATCAACTGTAAATAAAACATTTCTGGAAACAATGCTTTGGTATGAATAAACCCAACAGATTGCTACTTCCTTCTAGAGTATATTGTAGCTATGGTAGGCATTTGACCAATGAGTTTAGATCATCAAGGAGCAGACAAGGTAACTTTTTGTTTTAGGGAATGCCCTGAGGAGGTTTTGGTCCCCATATAAATCTAGTTTTGTTTTATTCTGTTCTAGTGGAGAAAACCCATTCCCAGAGTAATTAAATAACCCAAAGTCTGTCAAAACAAATCATACCGTACTGGTGATAGAAAAGCTATAGACAAGAGAACAAAAAACTAGGAGAAATCATAATTAAAAATTAATAAAGATTAGAAAGAAAACTTAAAATTAGTGTTAGGAAAGGGTTTGGCTCTTGATTCTGCAGGTGATAATAGCTATAGATATTATCAAAATTAAGAAAGACTTTATTTGAACTGAAACAATGTTTTTTTGATAAGGAAATATTAGGGCTTATTCACCAATGTGACAGATCTTTAAGTTGTAATAAAAAACCCACTAAACAAGGGTTGTGGCAGGGTTTTATTTTTGTCTTTACAGAAAGCTACAAATACCCATCTTGAAGAAGTCAAAATACTTTGTCATCTTGACATCTAAAGTAGAAGGATAGGCTATTCCGGAAAACTTTACAAGCAAAGGAAATTGGTTGTATTAGTACCAATACACTCTGCACGATAATAGGTCACTGCTTACCATCTATATCTCTCCAATTGTAAGAAAGAAAGTTCCAGTTTAGTTAAAAATTGAACGTGGCTTTCAAGTTGAAGCATGGCATTCTCCTTCTCTAAATCTAAGCATGCTTGTAAAAGAAAAATGCAAAACTTCTGTATCATAACAGAAAAGTCACATGGTATGAGACAGAAGTATAATCAAAACAGACTATTCTATTAGTAAAAATCTCATCTATTAGTTTAAATTAGGACACCATTTGTCTCCAGTGCCACCCACACATCTGAGGTGTACTTTGTGTGCAGAGCATATCTTTCTTCTGGCCTGTAATCCCCTTCACATGGAAGATTAATGAGGGAAATCTTTATATTCTGTATAAAAACAAAATCAAATTTATATACTAAAATCATTTATCTAAAATTTTAAGTTGTTTTCAAATAAAAATGGAAACACAAAAAAATGTATCTGATTAGTATGTATGTTAAACTCTTTGTCATGATATTAGTGATCATATAAAGTACTAATGCTAGTGAAAAGGCTATATCTAGCTTTCTGTACATGGTTTTCAGTTTGAGTCTCATAAGTTTTCAGCAGTGAACCTTGATAATGCCTAACTGCAACCTTTGATGTGGCTAAAATGAAGATGTGGCCACACAATGAAGGTTTTACATTAAACATTACAATGCCACTAGACTGATAAACACCAACCAGTGATTGACTTTGGACTAGCAACTCTTCAGGACAGTTATAAGGTGGTTAACAAAGATGAACTGGCCTTATTAGTCAGTGTTGCCAGCACTTGAGACAATCTTTTAATTTTTTTTATTATGCAGTAACTGGACAAAAAATGATACACCTACCTATTTCATATCTTGACAATTTACCAAGTATTTCCTTTCAGATTCTTCTAAAGATGCTATCTCCTCCAGCACCCACATCATCAAAAGTTGGGGTGGGTAGTATTGGCCTTTAGTGAGTTGTCAATATTGTGATTATTTACAATGATTGATTACAAATTGTTATTGGTGTCATTATTTAGGATAACTGGTTACAAATTTTTATTGGTAATTGGTTTAAAAAGCTGACTAAGAGAGATTAGATTCAGGAATTTGAAGTAGTAGAAAATAGTGGTTACAGATATATAAGATAAAAAGATAAATTATTGAATCTACCCTGAGAAAAATGAATATAGATATGATAGGATATAAGGGTAGGCTATTGAATTTATTTCTGAAAGCAGGTATTGGTTTTAAATATTGTACATTTGATTTTTTATGTGCATATAAAATTAAGATTTTTGTTATTGTATATAATTCTACTTTTGTTGAAGCTATTGTACCTATGTAGACCATCTAACAATGTAATATAAGTTGCTAGAATGTTATTATTACCTACTAATTAGAACATAAAGAAATGTAAGTTAGTAGTTAGTCATTAGATTCAAACCTATAGTCAGTCCATATATGTTTTTAATGTCAAACAAAGATATATTGTAGATAGACATATCATCTCCAAACACTTCAGAGATCTACAGAATATGACATTTAATGTATTTTAATAACATAGATTCTATTATTTTTATGATAGTGAGACGTCTTCTCTTGGAAGAACCAATCTATTTCAGGGAAGATAGTGGGCATCAAAAATAACTCCACACAAAGTTTACTTTCTTTGTGGCAAAAATTAGCCACTGAAAAAGAACGTTCCTTTGCCTTGATTGCTGACAGTGTGAGGTCTGAAAAAGACAAGCAGAATACACAAAAACAACTGCTGAACCTTGTCACCACAAGGTAGGATGGTATTAAAGAACATGTTGCTTCACATAAAAGCCTGTCAGATATGCTAGGCTTGTAGGCCAAATATGGGTATACCAACACTGCAGAGAAACCTTGGATGACTGTCCAGGCATTCATCTGTTTCCTTCATTTTTCACATTTTTTTGAAAAGGTAAATTGCATGTTCTATTTACTTTGTTAGTGTTATTTTTCCCCTTAGGTGTCTGAGAAAGTTAAAGATGAGATAGTATGTTTATAGATTTTTAGTTGCAGATTTAGCAAAGAAGCTCACTAAGGTTTTACTGTAAGTATATAAGAATGAGAGACTTCAAAATAGTTTTCAGTTGGTAATATATGTTAGATAGAATGTAACTTAGGTACAATCTTTGAACTCACCAAAATAGGATAAATAATAAAATATTTTCTTTGAATTTGATAATTGTTAATGGACTGAACATTATTGATGCAATCATTGCTTGTGTCTATTGTGTATTGTTCTTGTATCAACTGTGTATATTTTTATAGTAGTTACAACTTTCTATTTACTTTTGATAAAATGGAAATATGTAATTATATATTATATATTCAGTAAAAATTACCTGAAATATCACAGAAGTGAGCCAAGATATGAAGCTCAGGGAGTGGTGACCCATGACTTTAATCTAAGCATTTGGGACGTAGAAATCTTCTGTTTCTTTGTGATTTCAAGGCCAAGAAGAATGAGGTGGTTTTGACACTTACATTTAATCCTAGCTCTAGTTGTGTTTAATGAGGATGTAATGCAGCTGTGGAGGGAAACATAACATAAAGAGAATAAGCAGAATTTCTGCCTTTCTGCTTGTGTGTCAGTCAGTCTGAGGACAAGATATTCATAAGATTATGATTCTATAACAAATCTAGACATTCTGGAAAACAAAGTAGCCTTAATTCTTGGTGGGAATTAATGGTGTCATTATAACTCGTTAACTTATACCAACAAACCCTAGATTATCTTTGTAGTTGTGCTTCTCCCTTGGGATCTTTGGCTGCATGGATACACAAAGGTAAATAGATCAGAAGTGGGGACAGGGTTCAAATAGCCATAGGTATGATGGAACCAGTACTCCAGAAGACAACTTGAGTGAATCTTCTCAACTTTATTTCAGATTATAAAAAAGATTTGGAAGTATAAGTATAAAACTTAATATGCATTACATGGTGTAATATAGAGGAAGGGGGAGGCTAAAATAATATAACAAAAAGCATAGCCAGGGTCATAGACATCCCCCAATACCAACTTCTTGGGGAAGGAGAATATTCTGATGTTGAAAGGCAATTTTTATGCAATTCACAAATTCTTGATTTATGCTGCATGACAACACTAAATGCTTAGGATTGGATAGAAGAAGTAGGAAAGAAAATGGAATCATTCACAAACATAATACAAAGCCAATAGGTAACTTTTACAGACTGTTTGCAAAGATTATCTGCAGCAGTAAATAGGAGAGTACTGCATTACGAAGTAAGGACAAATAATTGAATCCCTGGCATTTGAGAACACTAACACACAATGTAAAAAAAAAAAAATAAGATTGTTAAAGCAAGGTCATCACCATTAGAGGATTGGATTTGTGAAACAATAAATGTAGATTCTTATGAAGGTGAGGATAATTGGGTAGGAGAGGTCATTTCCAGAGGTATTAAAAAAGGAAAAATATTAAATGCTTTAATTGGGGAAGGTAAAGTCATATACAAAGAAATTGTAATCAGGGTGTTCCCAGAAACAGTGCCTTTGTAAGGTATAATCACAAGAGAACACCTTTCACTTCTGGAGTATGCAGGATGTGTGGAAAAGGTAGACACTGGACTAATGTCAGTCAACAAGGGACAATCAAGGTAAACTTCTGCCCTTGGGAAGTGCCCAAAGTGGGCTTTCAAAAGCCTCCAGATCTAATTTAGTGGAATATTACCCTGCTATCATGGAAGAAACACCTCCCGAGAGCAATTAAAAAAAAATAAACTTCTTTTTAAAAAACATACTATACTAAATGATAGAGACTCTATAGAAAAAGAAAAAAAACACAGGAAAATTTCAAAAAAAAATATTCGGGCAAACATCTATTAATGAACAAAGACCAAAATTAAAAATACAAGTAAATGAAGGTATTATTGATTGCTTATTGGACACAGGGGTGGATGGATCAATAATTTCACCAGAGTCATTCCATCCATGATGGCCCCTTCACGAGATAAATGTTCAATTTATGGGGATTGAGTCTTCATCCCAATCAAGTTAAACAAAGTGCAAAAATGCTTGAGTCAATAGGACCAGAAGGACAATGAGGAATATTAAAGCCATATGTGGCTAACATTGTCATAAATTTATGGGGACGAGATTTATTACAATAATGGAACACACAGATTAACATTCCTCCAAAGACAGAAATAAATAATAAACTAACAAGTATTTCTGGAAGTAATATTAGAAGATATTATGAGAAACATTCACAAACTGCCCAAGCTATACATAAACAAGGTACAACAGCTGTTGATCTTTCAAAGACACTCACAGCACTACTTTTAAAATGGCTAACAGATAAGCCTACATGGATTAATCAATGGCCATTAACTAAAGAGATATTGCAGACCTTATAGCAGCTGGTGTAGGAGGAGTTAAATGATCAGCATATAGAAGAATCAACAAACCCTTGGAACTTTCCAGTATTGGTCATTAAAAAGAAATCTGGAAAGTGGAGGATGGTGACAAATTTAAGAGCAATAAACAAAGTGATCCAGCCAATGGGTTCTTTGCCTTCTGGAATTTCTTTGCCTTCTCTTTTACCAAAACAATGGCCCATCATAGCATCGATTTAAAAGACTATTTTTTCAGAATACCCTTAAAAGAACTAGATAAAGAAAAAATGCAAAGGAAAGATTCCATTGATTATTTAGGCTTTAAAATAGACCTTAAAAAATTAGATCCCAAAAGGTACAAATTAGGAGAGATAGATTAAAGAATTTAAATGATTTTCAGAGATTACTATGAGACATTGCCAATTTACATCCCACTATTAAAATTTAAAAAAAAGGATGAACTGCATAATTTGTTTAAAACTTTAAATGGTGACAAGGACCATGAGAATTATTACCTGAAGCTGAGAGAGAATTGGCTTTGGTAGAAAAGAAATTACATGATACACATATGGATCCTGTGGATCCAGACCTTAACTGCATCCTTGTTATTTTGCCCTCTAAGCATTTCTCTATGGGAATTTTAATGCAGAGAGAAAATGTTATATTGGAATGGATATTTCTACCACATAAACCACGTATAAAAGTAAAGACATAAGTGGAAACAATTTATAAATTAATCTTTATAGAAAATTAAGACTGTCAATTAACAGGAATGGACCCAGCAGAAATTGTTGCACCTTTAACTAATGAAGAAGTTGACCAATTATGAGTAGAAAGTGAACCTGGACAAAAAGCCTAGAGTAATTTTTTGGGAGATGTAAACAACAAATAACCTCAAAGCAAAAAATATTGAATTTTTAAAGAAAACTAATTGGATTCTTCTTTGTGTTGTATGAGACAAACCAATTACTGGACCCCATAGATTTTATACGGATGGAAATAAATCAGGAAAAGCAGGTTACAAATCAGAAAATATAAGTTAAGTAGCTCAAAGCCCTTATAATTCTTTCCAAAAGTCAGAATTATATGTTATTATGATGGTATTAAAAGATTTTACCCAAGCTCTAAACATAGTCACTGACTTTAAATATGCAGCAAAAGTTGTTTTACACATTGAAACTTCAGATTTTACTAATGATGAGTCAGAATTATTTTCATTATTTATGTAGTTACAAAAATAATCGAGTATAGGGATCATCCCTTTTATATAATACACATTCGATGCCATACAGGTCTGTCACATCCTTTAGTACAAGATAATGATGAAATTCATAAATTATTAATAGTAAATGTGCTAGATGCCTCAGAGTTTCATAAAGAACATCACATCAACAGGAAGGGATTCAAAAAAAATTCTCCCTCACTTGGCAACAAGCCCAAAAAAATGTAAAAAAGATGTCCCACCTGTTATTTTTATATCCAAACTCCATTACCAGCAGGGAGTAACCCTAAAGGTATATGTAGAAATGAAATCTGACAGATAGATGTTTTTCATTTTACAGAATTTGGAAAATTAAGATATATACATCATACAATAGATATGTTTTCAAGATTTCAATGGACAACTGCTTTGAGTTCAGAAAAGGCTGATTCTGTAATCACACATGTGTTAGAAATTATGGCCTCATGGGAATACCTGTAGAGATTAAGACAGACAATTCTCCAGCATATGTCTCTAGTAAAATAAAACATTTTTTTTCTTATTATAATATAAAACATATTACAGGAATACCACATTATCCTACAGGGAAAGCAGTCATAGAGATATCAAATCGACCTCTTCTAAAGGGGATACTAAATAAACAGAAAGGAGGAACCCTTAGAAATAGACTACATAGTGCTTTATTAACTTTGAATTTTCTCAATGCTAATGAGAAAGGAACAACAGGTGCTGGAAGGCATTGGACTATAGAAAAAACAGATGAGCTAAATCAGCCAATCTATTACAAAGGTGTACTGACCTCATAATGGAAGCCAGGCAATGTGCTACATTGGGGAAGAGGTTTTGCTTTTGTTTACATAGGTGAAGAAAAGTTATGGGTACCATCAAAATTAATAAAAACTTGATTGGGACCAGAGAAACTTCATGAAAATAAAAATTCATGGCTCATCTGCCCATATTACAATTCTTACAAGTTGCAAGAAAAGGCAAAGGGTTGGGGCAGATTTTTGTTTGTATCTTTACAGAAAGCCAGAAATACCAATCTTCAGGAAGTTAAGACTTGAGACATCTAGACATGTACAACAAATGTGAAGCTCTTCAGAAATATCCAGAAGCAAAAGAATATCACATCTATTGGTAACAATATACTCTACTTGGTAAAATCTTTCTTCTTAATCTCTGTCTTTAATTACAAGATAAGTTGAAGTCCCAATGAAATTATAAATTAAGGCTGGTTTGGAGTTGGAGTGTGGCATTCATTCTCCTTCTCTAAACCCAAGCATACTTGTTATAGGAAAAATTTAAATCTCTGTATCATAACAAAAGAGCCACCTGATGTGGGACAGAAGAATGACTAAAAAGAAGGGGCAGTTCTATTGTCACTAATCTTATTCTGAATAAAAATGTATGCATTTAGCTTTCTGTATATTGTGTTAGGTTTTTGTCTCTCATCAGTTTTCTGCAGTTATCCATGACAATGCCTAATTGTGAACTGGAAATATCCAAAAGGAAGATGAGGCACCACAACGAGGATATCACATGGACCATGAGAAAGCCACCAGGCTGACAAACACCAACCAAAGATCAGATTTGGACTACAAACTGCTCAGGACATTTTCAAGGTGGCTAGCTGAGATGAACCAGCTTCACAGACTACTCTAGCCAGAACTTGAGACAATTCTTGCACTTTCCTGCTATGCAGAGCCTGGATAACAAATAATACAGCTACATATTTCAGCACTTGACAATCAATAATACTTTTCAGGATCACCTAAAGATGCTGTCACCACCCCTCCTCCCCGACAGCAGGAAGTAAATTTAAGAACACAATGCCCACATTTCCAAAAGGTGGGGTGGGTGTTGTTTGGTCTTTTATAGATTATGGATAATTAATGTTGTTTACAGTAGTTGGTTAAAATTGTTATTGATTATGGTTAGAAAAAAGCTAAACAAGAGAGATTATACTTAGGTTTCTTATTTATTAAAAGAGAGAGATAAAAAGGGGTACAGATATAGTAGGATATAAGGATAGATTATTGAATCTACTTAAAAAATACTAGCTTTAAATAATTTGTATTGGATTTGACTTTTTGTATATTGTATACAAATTGTGTATATTGATATTAGGTTGAGACAACTAATTTTGTACATATATTCTTGTTTGTTTAAGGTATTATACAATGTAATGTAATTGCTAGTCCAGGAAAGTTATCATTACCAATTAATTAGGATATAAAGAAATGCAAGTTAGTAGTTAGACATTACCATCACACTTACCATCATAGTAGTTGTTTTTAAGATCAGATATACTTTAGGTGGGCAGATCTTCTTCAAGCACTTCAGAGATCCATAGAATATGGCATTTAAGAAACATAGGTTATTATTTTTTTGACAATGGGACATCTGCTCCTGGCAGTACTCATCCACTTCAGAGAAGGTAATGTACATCAGGAATACTCCTCCATATGAGATGACCTTCTTTACGTCAAACAGGGCAGAATGATAGTCCATATGAGGTCAAGACAAGCTCTAAATCTGTAGATTATTTAGAATTTAATATCTTAGATTTATTTGTGGACCTTATGTCTCTGATAACACTGGAACTATCAGATGAAAATCTTACAATGAAATATCTTAAAGATTTTGTTGTCTCCTAGTGAGGCCTGTTCTCCTGTGGTCTCCTTTAATTATATAGTGGTGAAGTCACATGACATATTTCTGTTTAAACTCTAGCACAGATGGCAATTAGACACTTGTTGCTTCTTTGCCAGAATGGGATTGTTACTTATTTATAAGCACATGGTCTATTTAATGTTACATATTCATAGGTTTTTATTAGTTTTATGTTAACTCTTTTTTTTAAACATATTTAACAGATTTTAAGCCAAATCCAACAAAATGAATTATAAATCTTGAGATGTAGAAAGTTTATATGAACAAAGTTTAATTCTTTTGGCCCTTCTGTTTACTGTCAGTCAAGGAAGTACAACTTGACAAAGGACTCTGAGTTGATTTTAAATACACATAAATCTAATAAAGAAAAGAGCCAGACCTTAAACCTAGAAATAGATTTTTAATAAATAGAACTCCAAAAACGTCTTTAATATTATTTACAGCAAAAAGATATTTAATCTTCTCTTAACCTAAATCCAGTCCACATGAGATAGCCATGTGGTGACTGCAAAGAAATTAGGGTACCAGAGACAAAAATATTTAACAAATTATGTCTCCATGTCATAATTAAATGACAGTTATGATCATAGTACAATGCATAAAAATCTTTTTTTTCCAAGGCTTTCTCAATAAATAGACAAAATATCCTATGGAAGAAATCCAGTCTGCCCTCAGCCTGCCCCCCCCCATTTGTTTCACAAGGAGGACAGAATCTCATGTGGGATCTGTGGTATTTTACATATTTAGTAAAACCAGTCTGGAATATTAGAGAAAAAAAAATCTACCCACAGTCAATCCAGGAGAGTCAGAGTTTGGTAACTCATACCTTTAATCCCAGAACAGGGAAAGACCAGGAGTGATGATCGAAGCCTTTAATCCCATAAATCCAGAGAGAGAGATCTTGTAGTGGGAATATGAGGTACATTTTAAATAATTGTCCTGAATATGGGTTTAATAAAAGCTGATTGGTCAAAAGGCAGACAGGAAGTGTGGGTGAGGCTACCAAGCTAAAATAACCCTGAGTACAGGAAGAACAGAAACAGAGGCCATGCAGACCTGCCACATACATGCCACAGTAATGTGACAGAGACTTGATGAGGAGATGGCCACTGATACAGAGGGAAGAAGCTGAACTGCTGCTCTGAGAAAAGGAACCGAGTCACATGGCTGAGTAAGATGAGTTGAGTTCAAATGAAGGAGTTAGCATGTTATATGCCAGGGCACTAGTTCAATCATCAAAAAATGAATATATGCCTGTATGTGATTATTTGAGGCTAAGTGGGCAGAGAATGGGTCAAAACTCTGGTCCAGGATTGGAAAGTCTGAGTCAGAAACATATTACAACATTTCTGTGTTCCTGTGAGTTCAAGGCCTAACTACCAAATAGTAGCGACTCATACCTTTAATCTTAACCTGGATCTGAAACAACTTGGTGAAGAAGGTATTTAAGGCAGGCCTAGGAATACATTTTAGTCAGCAGAAGTAACAAAGAGGAAGCGAGACTCTAGCTTTGTGAGATTTGATTGTGGTCTCTTTTCTCTCCCTGAAACTCCATCTGTTGCCTAATATCTGGTTCTGAGTTTTATTTAATAGAAACAGAATTCATTGGACACTTAGTGTCTAACATTGTGCCACAAATTCACAAGAAAAACCACATGCCAGGAAGAGCAACTAGCCTTTCTGTTTTGAGTTAGCCTCCAGTCTTAGCAGAGAAGCCACACATGTTTCCTTTACACTTTCATCTGGGTAAGTTTTTCAGACAATGGCCTCCTTCTCTTGTTCTGGACCCTTCCTTGGGCTGTTATCACACAAGATACGTGCCCCACTTCACAGCCATTTAAATTGTCACTTACATCAAAATTTTGCAAGAAAGGGAATTTGTTTCAGGTAATGGAGGTTGCTTAGTCTTACTCTATACTTGATATTGGAACCAGTAAAGGAAAAGATAAATAAAGGAGATGAGGCTAGCATAATGGCTATCAAGTTCTTTATTTTGAATATTTATTGTTTTATTTTAGTTTATCATTTAAAAATTCAAATAAAGTAAATGCCAAGAAGAAAGTCTTAATAAAGCCTGTTAAGAAAGAACACAGTCACATGCAAGTCATGAGGCTGTGCTGAAATTCTCAGGCCATAGGCAGCTTGACGCAGGGACTGTCCAGGGAGCTAGTGAGGAAACCAGCCCGGCGGGAACCCGCAGCCACAGCAACCCCAGAGTCACAGCCATAGCTGCCTTCTACTGACCCCAGCCTAGCTGGCTATGGTGCTGTTGATGCCTCTGAATGGGTTGAAAGAGGAGGACAAAGAGCCCCTCATCAAGCACTTCATCAAGGCTGGCAGTGATGGAGAAAGCATAGGAAACTGCCCCTTCCTACAGAGGCTCTTCATAATTCTTTGGCTCAAAGGAGTTGTGCTAAGTGTCACAACCGTTGACCTGAAAAGGAAGTCCACAGACCTGAAGAACTTGGCTCCTAGGACCCACCCACCTTGAACAGCAAAGTCAAAAGGGATGTGAATAAGATTGAGGAACTTCTTGAAGAAGTCTTGTGCCACACAAAGTACTTGAAGCTTTCACTAAAACATCCAGAGTCAAACACTGATGGAATGGACATCTTTGCCAAATTCGCTGCTTACATCAAGAACTCAAGGCCAGAGGGTAATGAAGTGCTGGAGAGGGGCTTCTTATTGAGACTGCAAAAGCTGGATGAGTATCTGAATTCTCCCCTCCCTGATGAGATCGATGAGAACATTTTGGAGGACATCAAGTTTTGCATATGCAGATTCCTGGATGGGAATGAAATGATTTTAGCAGATTGCAACCTGCTGCACAAGCTGCACATTGTCAAGGAGGTGGCCAAAAAATACCAAAACTTTGATATTCCTAAGGGAATGACTGGCATCTGGAGATACCTGACAAATGCCTACAGTAGGGATGAGTTCACCAACACCTGTCCAAGCGACAAGGAGGTGGAAATCACATATAGTGATGTCACCAAGAGACTTACCAAGTAAACAGCTCTTCTGAGAGAGATGCCTTCAGATTTCTCCCAAATACGCTTTCCTAACAGACTGCTCTGCCTCCTCTAAAGTAGAAGTGTATTTTGCATGAACATGCAGTTACTCAAGACTAGGGTTAAAGATAGACAAAGTGTAGTAGCTATCTCCAGTACACCCTACTAAGCAGTATTATTCTAAAGTTCTCCACCCGGCCCACTTGCCCTGCCTATCTGCTCCCCTCCATCTCAGAGCCACAGGCTAGTCACATGAGAGGCAGCACCATCATGTCCATTCACTGGGTGTAGATGGCAGAACTTGGGTGCAGAATTCAACCATTAGAATAGAGGCCGTGACAGCAGTGGAACCCACACTGGTGTATAATGCATGGTACAAAAATATTTATGAAATGGGGAGAGTTGTAATATTAAGGAACATGGAAGGATTGCTACTGTGTTGGACATACTGTTTCAGTGTAGTCTGTCCTGGAATGTGCTGAAGGGTGCTGCTGTCTGGGAAGACTGCCTTCAGTAGAGATATGGCTGGTTTCTTGGTAGATACTTAATTTTGCCTAAAAACATGTCATTTGTATAAATTCTAATATCCAATACAGTAAAAAGTGAAAGATCAAGGGCTGAAAGAGAATTCTCAAAATGATAAGAGAAAAGAAAGAAAGAAAGAAAGAAAGAAAAAGAAAAAGAACATAGAGATATTCAAACACAAACACAGGAATATAAGAATGCAAACTCTGCAATGTCTTCCAAGATTACACAAAACAGCCTAAGGGTATAAAAAGTCAACCTAAAACCTTGAATAACCCAATCAAATATTGGGGGTCCAGAACTAAAAAGGAAATTCTCAGCAGGAAAATTACAAATGGCTGAAAGGAGCTTGAAAAAGTGATTGATATCTTCAGCTATCAGAGTAATACAAATCAAAACAACATTGAGATAGCACTTTATACTTGTCAGAATGGCTAAGGTTAAAAACACAGATGACAGCCTATGCTGGAGAGGTTGTGGAGCAAGGGGAACATTCCTCCATTGCTGGTGGGAGTATAAGCTTGGTCAGCCAGTCTGGATTACAATATGGTGGTTTCTCAGAAAACTGGGAATCAATCTCCCCAAGGATCCAGCAGTACCACTTTTGGGCGCATACCGTAAAGATGCACAATTGCACTCCAAAAGCACTAGCTCAACTATGTTCATAGCAGCATTATTCATAATAGAAAGAACCTGGAAACAACCTACATACCCCTCAAAATAAGAAAGGATAAACAAGTTGTGGTACATCTACACAATGGAGTACTACTCAGCAGTAACAAAAAATTATATCCTAAAATTTGCAGGCTAATTTTCTTTGTATTTGTCTATAACCCAGACTTATCTTTGGATCCCCATGGGATTGCCAGCACCTTCATTGAGCACAATGTAGCCTAGAGAATATGCTCACACTTCCAAAAAATGAATTATAGATGTTTGTGTTTGTTTATAGTGTTGGATATAAGATATTACAGATAATGGGAAAGAAGATATTACATTTGGGTTTTTAAAAAAATGAAAAGGGCAAACATAGTAGGATTGTATTATGTTTTAGTAAATAATTATCCTGCGTACTAGTTTAACAATATTGCTGATTGGCAGAAGGCAGAGAGTAAATGTGGGCAGAGTTCCCAGATTAAGAAAACTTTGGGAGCATCTCAGAGCAGGCACAGATGCCACAGAGATGCCAGGGGGACAACACTGAGGAAAGAAGCTGAAATGCTGCTCTAAAAACTATACCAAGCTACATGGCCAAAAAGATTAAAATTAATGAGTTAGTTTAAGGAAAAATTGTTAGTGAGCTATATGACTGCGCTCTAGGTCAATCAGCGTAAAATTAATATAAGACTGTGTATAATTATTTGAGGCTAAGTGGGCCTGAGTGAGTCCAAACCTATGAACAAGACCCAAAAATCTGGGCCAGAAACATATTACAACATCCTCTCTGCAATTGCTTGGAATTTTAAGCAGGGACACTTTGAAAGTTCTTGGAAGTGTCCTTGGCACCAGGTTTTTTTTAACCCCACAGTGGCTCCCTTTACCATAATATCCATTTTTATGTTCTCCCTCTCTGTTGCATCTGTCTCTAATGATTTGTTCCCATCTCCCCTTACTCCCTCTTTATAATAATCCTACTTTACTTAGAAGATCTATTCTATTTCTTCTTCCCAGGGGCATCTTTGGATGTCTTCCTTAAGTTTCTTCTGTTATATAGCTGTTTGGGGTTTGTGATTTGCAGCCTGGATATTCTTTGCTTGATGTCTAAAATCAGAGATGTGTGAATACATAACAAGTCTACCTTTCTGAGCCTGTGTTACCTCACCTAGAATGATACTCGTCAAATCCTTTCATTTGCCTGCAAATTTAGGATACCATTATTATTATTTTTTAACTGCTGTGTAGTACTCCACTTTATACATGTAACACAATTTTTTAAATTCATTCTTCAGTTGTGGAGCATCTAGGCTGTTTCCAGGTTCTGACTAATATGATTTATGGTGCAATCAACGTAGAAGAGCTAATGCCGTTGGTATAAAATGTGAAACCTTTGGTTATATGCCCAATCGTGGTATTGCTGGTTCATTCAGGAGATTCAATATCAGTTTTCTGAGGAACTGCTATCCAAAGTGGCTGTATTTGTTTAAAATCTCACTAGCAATGGAGGGGTTTTTTTTGTTGTTGTTGTTGTTCCACATACCCTCCACCATAGGGTGTTATCTGTGTTTTTGATTTTATTCATTCAGACAGTTCTAAGACTGTATCTAGAAGTTGATTTGATTTGCATTTCTTTGATGGCTAAGGATGTTGAATAATTCTTTAAGTATCTTTCAGCCATTTGAAAGACTTCTGTTGAGAATTTTCTTTTTCGCTCTGGAACTCATTTTTAAATTGGATTATTTGGATTGTTGCCTCTAGTTTCTTGAATTCTTTATATATTTTTAAGCTCATTCTTTTGTCAGATGTAGGGTTGGTAGATAAATATTTTAGGCAATTTGTAGGTTTTTGTGTCTTATCCACAATTTTCTTTGCCTTTCAAAAGCATCTTAATTTCAGAAGATCCCATTCATAAATTGTTGTTTTTAGTGTCTGTTTTATTGGTGTTATATGCAGAAAGAGTCATCTGTGTCAATGTGTTAAGGGCATTTTCCATTTTTCATTCTATTAAGGTCAGTGTAAGTGGGTTTATGTTGAGATCTTGATCCACTTGGGCTTGAGATTTGTGCATGATTCTATATATAGACTTATTTGCATTGTTCTACATACTACCATCCAGTTAAGCCAGCACCATTTGTGAAGATACCTTTTTTACATTATATATTTTTTTTGTCAAAAATCAGGTGTTCATAGGTATGTGGATTAAGGTCAAAATATTAAATTTAATTCCATTGATTAACAAGTCTGTTTTTATGGCAGTACCAAGCTGTTTTTATCATTCTACCTCTACAATATAGTTTGAAGTCAGGGATGTTGATGCCTTCTGGATTTCTATTATCGAACAGGATTGTTTGGTAATTCTGGGTTTCTTGTTATTCCACATCAACATGAGCATTGTTCTTTCAAGTTGTGTTAAAAATATGTTTGAGTTTTCCAACACTCCTTTATGATTAAAGCCCTGGAGATATCAAGAATACAGGAGGAATACCTAAATATAATGAAGGTGATTTACAAGAAGCCATCAGCCAGTATCAAACTTAATGGAGAAAAACTTAAAGCAATCCCACTAAAATCAGGAACTAGACAAGGATGTCCTCTCTCCCCTTATCTATTCATTATAGTTCTCAAAGTTTTAGCTAAAGCAAGGAGGGAACAAAAAGAGATTAAGGGGATACAAATTGGAAAAGAAGAAGTGAAGCTATCTCTATTTGCAGATGATATGATTGTATACATAAGTGACCCACAAAATTCTTCAAAGGAACTGCTACAGCTGATAAACACCTTCAACAATGTAGCAGGATACAAGATTAACTCAAATAAATCGGTAGCCCTTCTATACACTAAAGATACAAGAGCTGAAAAAGAAATAAGGGAAACATTACCCTTCATAATAGCTGCAAATAGTATTAAATACCTTGGGGTAACTATAACCAAAGAAGTAACAGACCTATTTGACAAAAATTTTAAATCACTAAAGAAAGAAATTGAAGAGGATATCAGAAAATGGAAAGCTCTCCCATGTTCCTGGATTGGTAGGATCAATATAGTAAAAATGGCAATTCTACCAAAGGCAATCTACAGATTCAATGCACTGCCCACCAAAATCCCAACACAATATTTTTTTGGACCTTGAAAGCACACTACTCAATTTCATTTGGAATAACAGAAAAGCCAGGATTGCCAAAACAATTTTACTCAACAAAAGAACCTCAGGAGGTATCAACATCCCTGACTTCAAGCTATACTATAGAGCTATAGTAATAAAAACAGCCTGGTACTGGCATAAAAACAGACTTGTGGACCAGTGGAATAGAATTGAGGATCCAGACATTAACCCAAAAACCTATGAACACCTGATCTTTGACAAAGAGGCCCAGAACATTAAATGGAAAAAAGATAGTATATTTAACAAATGGTGTTGGGGTCCCATTGCTTCCGGTTGAGCTCCCGGGACCCAGTCCTGGCTGCAGAATCCCAGCGCTCTCTGGAGCAGGGGCAGGTAAACTCTGTCCCTGACCACATCCACAGCTCCTGCTGAGGGAAACCCTGCCACAACCTCGAGCTGAGTGAGCGAACCAACAACTGCAGGGGTCTGTGAAAGACAGAATCAGACCCTGACAAGAAAGGTGACAGGAGGCATACAAACCCGAGTGCCACAACTGACCAGGACCCATCTAATCGTGAACCACTGAAGCCATGGGCAAACGTCAGTGCAAAAAATTACATAATACTACAAAGGACATCATGGTAACTCCAGAAGACAGTGGCGATCCTACAAATACAAGGCCCAAACTGAGCAATGAAGAGGAAACAGAAGGAAGCAACACCAAAAATTCCTTTTTGATGTTCATCGAAACTCTCAAAGAAGATATGAAAAAAAGCCTTAAAGAAATAGAAGAAAATACAAACAAAAAATTGGAAGAGATGAACAAATCTATGAAAGAAACATGCCAGGAACTAAAAGCTGAAATAAAAGCTGAAATAGAAGCAATAAAAAAGGCGCAAAATGAGGCAAAAATGGAAATAGAAAACCTGAAGAAAAAAGCTGGAAC